>SNQJ01S0089118.1:0-14485 GCA_010110895.2 Picea sitchensis | reverse complement strand
CTCAAAGATTTTCCTGGGGACTTAGATCTACCTGTAGATTTAGATATCAATCCCAAAGGCTTACCAGGGTTCTTGTCTTGGGTACACCCTCTTACAAATAAAGCATCTGTGTTGTGACCATCCATCCTTTTTCACCTCATCTCTTCAGATAATAAGGATGCAACTACATCTTCATACTTCAATGTAGATTGAGTGGTACTACCTATTGCTACAACCAGATTATCCCAAGAGTCTGGTAAAGAACATAACAAAGTAATACACTTATCTTCTTCTGCAATCGTAACATTAACAGATCCAATTTGACTTACCAGAGTGTTAAAGGCATTTAGATGTTCTGTCACAGAATCTCCATCTTCCATCCTAAGATGATACAGATTCTCTCGAAGAAACAATTCGTTTACCAGGGACTTTGATTGATACAAATTTCCTAACTTATCCCATAGTTACTTGGCTATAGATTCTCCCGAGACATTCAACAACATCGAATCTGCCAGGCAGAGTCGAATGGTACTCCTTCCTCTTCTGTCCAACTTGTCCCAATCTTCCTTCGACATACCAGTAACTGGTGTACTAGTAGTTTGTGTACTAGTAGGTTGTGTACCAGTAGCCTGTGTGCTTGTATATGGTGTACCAGTAGGATGTGTACCAGGATCCACAGCGATCCATTATTCTTTGTCTACAAGAAGGTCCTCCATCTTGAGCTTCCATAGCTCAAATTTTTTACCGTTGAACTTCTCTATCTCGATTCTAGATGAGCTCACCATTCCTCTTACTTTACTCGAATCTCCATTGAAAAATCTCCCACTAAACCCAGGTTTATCATAGACCCAAGATAAACTTGATCTATCAAGACCGAGCCAAACCCTCAGCAACAAAAGTGTCCCTCTGAAGCCAAAAACATGCTCTGATACCGCATGTAAGTTTTAAACCTGTGAAGTAAATCAATGAATATAGATTATTAAGCAATACAAAAATTAATCAATGGCTCATACACAGAGTACACAGAGATTTTATACCGGAAACCCTCAACCGAGAAAACCTTTCTTATTTTCATTATATCGAATTTCACCATTCGCCATACAATATATACAATGTTTTTAGGTATTTCGTAGATACCAAAACCCTAATCTCTTAATCCAGAATTAATTTACAAATCAGCTAAAAATAGCAAAATCCGCTAAAAATAACAAAAACTGCCCCAAAAAAAAAAAATTGGGGGCGCTGCCCCGAACCCTGTCGGCCCCGGGCTACCGCCCGGTGTCGAATGTTGCGCGTAACCAGGGGGGCATACCTGCCCCCCCCTGGGACCCCCCTAGGAAAGCGCTCGGTGCACACGGTAGAGCTGTGGGTGAAAGGATTGTCAAACGCAGTTGTCGTATCTGACGCACCCACACACACACACATGCAAAGAATATAACACATACCCAACAAGATTCACATTCTTTGGGTTTCTTGTGGTTCCAAGATTCACATTTTCATGGAGGGGACAAGAGCTACCGGGCTTTGTGCTTTTTGGTCCTTTGAATTGTTCCTTTAGATCAAACAGGTTCTCTAGATTAACTAGCCCCTTCGGGATTTTGTGAGCCTTGGATCTATCCATATGTCGCTCTGCCCAAGGATCAGTTTCCATTGAGTAATCTTGGAAATCTTCATTGTCAATAGAGAGATCTTTGAAATTTTCTTAGTTGGTTAAGAAGTTTATGATCTTCCCGTCTCCCTCAAAGACTTTCCAATTAGAAATGTTATAAGGTACCGATGGTTTCTAGAGAAGTTCTACAGTGAATCGGGAGGATTCATAATATACTAAAGGTGACACTATGGAAGCAGTTGTGGCTAAGGAGTTAGAAAGAATATTCTTCGTTATAGGAATCGCAATGATATTGAAAGCCTTAAATCTCTCTATTAACCTATGCACCTCCTTCTAGTAGTTCTTAAGATGAGGCGAATTGCAATGTATAATATTCCTCATTGGTCTAACAATAATCTCAGAGTCTCTGAAAACTTTCAATTCTTTGACATTCAGATCTATGGCTTTGTAATCCTTGGACTAGAGCTTCACACTCAACAACATTGTTGGTACATTCGAATTCTATTCTACAGGATAGGAAATGATGTTTTCCTTTATGGTTGATGAGGATGTACCCCGATCCTGACCCTTCTTGTGATTTGGATCCATCAAAATAGAGGGTCCAAATTGGTGAATGACAATCACCCCTTTATATTCCCTCCTTAATATTTTGTTCCCCGATCTTTTCTTCCACAAGTCCTAGCATGAGGCTTTGACAGAAGAGAGAGTCTCCTGTCAGTGTCGGTGATTCTTCTTGGAAAATCATTTCAGAGCTTTGGGTAAACAAGACATTGGATAGGAGAGGGGAAAATTTCTCGAAATGGGAATGACAGGAATAATTTCCCAATACAGGAAAGTCTGTAGATGAGGGTTCATTCGGAGTTTCTAGATCAGTGACCGCATGCTTCAAGTATTTCTCCCTATAGATGTTGATCATGTTATTGTATCCCTTCAATGGTAGTCAAATATGCGCCCAATCCATACTGAAATACCCATTGAGCTTTTCAGACCAATCTCGGCTCAACAATAGTCCGTAAACCTCTGGGATATCTACCACAATGATGTCAATCAATTGAAAAAAATTAGGATGTGTCACTATCCTGGTCATCACATCTTTGAGTTCTCCCATGACCTTGACCTAGATTCTATCTAATTGTATGACATGCTTATCACTTTTTAGAGGGATGGCACCTAATTTATTACAAATAGCCAAGGGCATCACGTTGGAGGACGCCCCAGAGTCTACCAAGCAATTGTGAAGGTTCCTATTGAAGACTTCAAATGTCAAGAGGAAAGGTGGAACAAAGGGATTTTCCCTCCTATCTCCTGAACAAGTGTTCACAGTTGGCTTGCTCACCGAGTCGGCAGAAGACATATTTATTTCCAGATCACTTGTTGCCCCCAGGTTTTCTGCGAAGCTTAGAGCCTACAACAGAAATTATTTCGGCTAAGGGATCCTACACATGTCTGTAACGGATATGTTGGCCCTTAACGTTTTCAAATCTTCGACCACGTTATAATCTAGTTTGGGCAATTCCCGGGTATGAATGCTTATAGGATTTTTGCCGGAGGCAAAAGGCATTTTTGGGTGATCGGGAGTCACTTTACTCTTCGATTCCTGGGCGGCGTCAGTATCGTTTGACCCAGGTGAACCCTTACTTTGCGTATGTATCGCCGAAACTTCTGCGGATCGTTCCTGAGACTCAAATAGGTCTTTGGAAGGCATGATTGGGTCGGGATCCCATATCAACATGGATGTGTCTCGTGGTGGGTCAACCTATTCCTGATCAACAATATTAATAGCCGAACGAAGTCCCAAAAGAATTCATATAGGAATCGATTGGCCATCAAATTCATGGCATGCACCCATTGAGGGAAGTTTCTTTCGGAGTGGTTTTCCTGGTGATAAGTACAGAAAGAATCGGACACGACATTTCCTAGATCAATGTTTAAGTTGGCTGGGGGAGGTTCAATTTCTTTGAACGGTGGGTTTATTTTAAAGAAAGGATTATAGGGCCTTTGGCCTAGGTTCCCCTCCCCTATGCTTCTCTTCATGTCTATGATCTCATTTGATAATTTCTTAATCATGTGTTGTAGGTCTTCTATATCTCCATTACCCTTATCGAGAGTTTGTTTGGCCAGTTTCCCCGGTGGTGTAGTTAAAAGGACTCCTCTTCTAGGAGGGGGTTGGGTCTATCTTTTCACTAAAGAAGCTTGGCTTTCTTTACACCCTTTCATTTGGAATTGTATGATCTTGGCTTCTTTGATGTAGGAGCATCGCCAATGTCAAGCGAGTGTGGGGAAAATGAAATACATTTTAGGCACATGATAAATTGTTTAAAAACTTTTTGAAGATAGATGCGCCAAATATAAATGTAATAGTTAAGGAGAGGCGTACTTATATATTGTAAAGGACCTTGAGAGATCCTCTCTCGTCCATAGTAGGTAGAAGGCATTTATGTTAGTTAGGTACCTTTGAATTCTCTGATTAGATAGTTTTAGGAGTGGAAGGAAAACGGATATAGACACCCTCATTGTGTAATTGTAACATAGAAGGAAACTGCCAATTGAGAACATAGTAGTAGTAAAGAACATTAGCAATAAGGAAAAGAGAGCATACAGAGCTGGAATAGAGAAACTTTAATTGAAAAACACCCATGTACAGAGATTAAGTTAATAGAAGAAGTCTTAATTCAGATTCTTGGTGTTGTAGTTGTTTCTTGTATGGGTATGCTGAATGGTATGTTCATAATTTTACTCTTTTTGTTATACATTTGCCTTTCTATGCTGTGTATGGATTATTTCTTGTTAAATGTTTGAAGTCTGAGAGAGAAAGAGTTAGGAAATGAGTTTCAATTGTTTCTCTATCTGAGCGAGGGTTCCTGCAAGGAGTGCAGTTGAATTGTCCTCAAGGAGTGAGTTGACGAAAGGGTTGATAGGATTGTCTCTGAAAGCTCAGATAGATTAGATTTTGTTCTCATTCTCTCGAAGGTGCAATTGGGCACAGGAGTCATGCAATGTGTGCATAGACCAAGCTTAAATCTAGGGTTTGAAACTTGAGAAGCTATTGAAAGATTGTCGCTGCAGGGAGTACACAGAGTCGAAGGTGTTCAACATTGAAGTGATTGAGGGTTGCTGCAAGGAGTGCGTGCAAGAGGTTCTTGAGAGGTTGGAAGTCATGGAAGACCCCGAAAGGATTCGAACCTGCTAAGTCGTTGAAGGGAAGATATGAACGGTCAGAATTCTTTATAGAGGATTAGCGAAATCCCGCCAGTCGTCCAATCTGATAGAGAAGCAAGAAGGTTATGGATGTCTCCAGAGTTTCAAGCTCAGGAGATCGTGAGTTTTTGGACCCTCACCTAGTTACCCGACAGCCGTAGGATCTGGCAGGAGTAACACGGGGTTTAAACCCTCGCAAGCAAAACGAAGGTCCCAAAAGGTGTCGGGATATCGAGGTGTCGGAGTTCTGGATATCGGAAGTCCTGCAGATAAGAGAATGGATAAATCAACGGAGAAAACCCCGAACAGATAAAAACTGTCCATCATTTGGGACACGTGGCAGGAATCGGGAGTCATCGACATCTCAGAAGTCTAGAGACCAAGAGTTCGAGACTTTACAAGCCCGAATCAGCGAAAGAATCGCAACCATTGATCTAAGGAAGGATGTGTGTCGAGCGATCATCCAATTCAGAGATCCGGACACCGGGACTTACGTAGGTGATCGTTTTTTACTTCACATCAGGTGAAGTCCGATATTTGATCTGGACCGTCCATCCATTTGGGACGCGTGGCAGAAATCCGAGAATTCGGGGTTCGATGTTTCGTGAATCCTGAAGACAAGAAACATCCACATTTCGGAATTGTGAAGTCTGAAATCCTGATAAGGTGGAGAGCTCCATCAGGGGGAAGCCAACTATCATTATATGGAAAAATCAAAATTCAAGAGATCGTAAGCCCCGAGGACAAATGCATTTCGGCACTTGAAACCCCAAAGTCCTGAGGGCGATCAGGGACCGTTGGTTAGGTAGATGATCATGATCGTTGATTGTGTTTAAGGAAGAAAATGGGTTCCTATTTGACGCCATATCAGGATTCAGAGGATCGGGGATCCGGAGGACAAGAGGTCTAATACATTTTGACATCCAAAAACCTGAAATCCCGAAAGGAGGTAGGACTTTGGTCATATAAGGGGAGGTCGTATGGACCAAAATTCTAGCCCAGGGGATAACTGAAGTTAAAGAATCTTGGGATATCATAGATCGGGAAATCGATAAGACAAAGGTTTGCGACATCAGGGATTGCAAAACCTTGAAGCTCGAAATTTTATTTTTCTGTTGTGAATGGAAAAGCGATCGGGCCTAAAGGCTGTAAGGAGAAGAAAATCCCTGTGGATTGATTTTATTAGAGATTCCGAGGAGGAATCAAAGAGTCTCTTCAGCTCGAAAGTGGAATTACAATGATCTGTTAAGACTGGGAGGTTAGCGCACAGGCCTTTGCCCAGGCAGAGGGTGGGGTTTGCGTTAGGTTTGGTATCAGATCCCAGAAAGGGTTCTTTGCTTTTTGTGGCAAGGAAAAGGAAAATTCACCATGCTGCCAAGAAGAAGGGACATGCAAACACCCGATCCGCTAGAGGAAAGGGAAATACCAAGAAGAAGAGGTAGGCAGGTGCCTGACCCATCCATGGCAAGAGAAATGCGTGATTTACGCGCCAGACTTGAAGACATGGAGACAACACATAGACGCACAGTCGTTATTGGGGATCTTAGTGATGCCAAAAGTGAAAATGAAGTTGAACATGAAAAAGAAGAAGTTTCAGCAGAAGATGCCTCAAATGAACACTTGATTAGAGCTATCGCAAGGATGGGTGCCAGGGCAAAAATGGGCATCCCAGTTTATGAAGGAAACCTGGATGCTGAAGAGCTTCTAGACTGGATTAGAGCTCTAGACACTTATTTCGACTATGAAGATGTCGAGGAAGACAAGAAGGTCAAGCATGATGACACAAGATTGAAGGGACATGGAGCATTGTGGTGGGATGAACTACAAGCTGATAGACACTGCAAAGGCAAGCAAAAAATCAATATTTGGGATAGGATGATTGCAAAGATGAAATAAAAATTCATCCCCAGAGATTACCAAATTACTCTGTTCAGGAGAATGCAAAACTTGAGATAGAAGCTGATGACAGTGAAGGAATACACTGAAGAATTCTACAGGCTGAACATCAGGGTAGGTCATTGGGAAAGCGATGATGAAAAGGTTGCCAGATACATGAATGGCCTGAGATATGAAATTCAGGATGAGATGAGCATGGTAACCATCCGAACGGTGGAAGATTCTTATCAGATGGCTCTAAAAGCTGAAGAGAAGTTGAGCCGAAAGCAAGGTCAAAGAGGCCGAGGCAAAAGTCAAGACAGGGGAAAGTTAGTTGTCCAAGATAAAAATCACAAAACCAAGGAGGACTGGAAGAAACCTCAGACTCGAACTGAAAGAGGTGGAACCTCACAGCGAGGGAAATATGTTGAACAGAGAGGGCATCATACCAAACAAAGAGGAGATTATGTTGATAATAATATTTTTTCTCGGACTAGAGGTAGAGGAAGAGGAAGAAGTGGAGTAATAAAATGCTTTATGTGCGGAAAGAATGGACACAAATCTTATGAATTTCCAGAAAAGAAGAAAGAGAGTGGAGAGACTCACATCGCTGAAGCACAGAGGCGAAATGTTGAGGCAAAAGATGCTGAAGGTGGAAGATCGTTGATGATGCGAAAAGTTCTCTTAGCACCAGAAAAGGAGGTGGAGAGTTCAGTACAAAGAAACAGACTTTTTCGGACTGCTTGCAAAACCAAGGATAGGGTATGCAAGGTCATTGTGGATAGTGGTAGCACAGATAATCTCGTTTCAATGGAGATGGTAGAAAAGATGGAGCTGGAGACGATTGATCATCCAAGTCCATATAGAGTTTCATGGCTACAAAAAGGACATCAGGTAACTATCACTAAACAGTGTTTAGTTGAATTTAAGATAGGAGGGTATAATGATAAAATATTTTGTGATGTTACTCCCATGGATGTTTGTCATTTATTTCTAGGTAGACCATGGAAATATGACAGAAATGTGATTCATGATGGGAGGATGAACACATACACCCTAGAAAAGAATGGGAGAACTCACATGTTGCTTCCAATCAAAGATAAGGAAGTGAATCTGGAAGTAAGTAACATTGTACTTCTCATGAGTGGGAAGGAACTCCTTAACGAGGTCAAGAGGAAGGAGGAACCACAATTCATTGTGGTTCGGAAGCCAATGACTGTTTTAACCAGCACAAGGATAGATGATCTACCCGAAGAAGTTTAGGAACTGCTGAAAGATTTCACTGACATAGTAGTAGACGAACTACCTCGTTCGTTGCCACCAATCAGAAGTGTGAGTCATCATATTGATCTCATACCTAGAGCCAGTTTACCAAACAAAGAAGTGTACAGATTAACACTGCGGGAGAATGAAGAGGTCAAAAGACAAGTTCAAGATTTGTTAGATAAAGGGTTGGTTAGAGAAATCTTGAGTCCATNAAAGAAAGATGGAGGCTGGAGGATGTGTACTGATTCAAGGGAAATTAACAAGATAACCATCAGGTATAGATTTCCATTGCCAAGGATGGATGATCTGATGGATTGCCTAAGTGGAGCAATTTTTTTTTCGAAGATTGATTTGAAAAGTGGATATCACCAGATTTGTATGAGGGAAGGTGATGAATGGAAAACAACCTTCAAGACTAACGAAGGGTTGTATGAATGGCTTGTTATGTCGTTTATTTTAACAAACGCACCAAGTACCTTCATGAGGTTGATGAATGAAGTCCTGAAGGAGTTCATTGGAGAATTTGTCATTGTGTATCTGGATGATATACTGATCTTCAGTAAAACAGAGGCAGAACATCTAAAACACTTAGCTACAGTGATGAAGAGATTACAACAAGAGAAGTTGTTGATAAACATGAAGAAATACTCATTCATGAAGACAGAACTCATCTATTTGGGCTTTATTATTTCTGCATACAAATTAAGGATGGATCCAGATAAGGTGGAAGTGATCAAGAATTGGCCATCACCGAAGAGCATATGTGAGGTGAGAAGTTTTCATGGATTGGCTAGTTTCTACCAGAAGTTCATCAAGAATTTCAGTGGAATTAGTGCACCGATGATGGACACAGTGAAGAAAAGACACAAGTCTTTTCACTGGACAGAAGAGGCTGAGAAGAGTTTTAATTTGTTGAAGAGGAAAATCACGGAACAACCAATTCTGGTGTTGCCTGATTTCCAAAAGACATTTCAAGTGAAATGTGATGCAAGTGGATTTGCAATAGGGGTAGTCTTGAGTCAAGAAGATAGGCCGATAGAATACTTCAGCGAGAAGCTGAATAAAGCGAAGGTGAAGTACTCCACATATGATAAGGAGTTATATGCTATCATTCAGGCATTGAAGAAGTGGAGACACTATTTGATTTCGAAGGAATTTTTCCTATACAGTGACAATCATGCACTGCAGTTTGTGACTCGACAGGAAAATTTGAATCAAAGACAAGTAAAATGGGTTGAATACATGCAGAATTTTACTTTTGTAATTAAGCATATTTCTAGAACTGCTAACAAGGTTGTTGATGCTTTGAGCAGGAAATGTTTGTTGTTGCAGGAATTCAGAGTTAAAACATTAGGTTTTGATGACCTCAGGGACATGTACAGAGATGATCCAGATTTTAAGAAGGCATATGAAGCAACTGAGAATCCAATTCTCAGAGATAGAAGCCAATGGATAGAATACATAATCCAAGAAGGATTGTTGTTTAAAGGTAATCAACTTTGTATTCCAAAATGCTCCATGAGGGAGAATTTTCTGAAGGAGAAACACAGTGGAGGATTGGCTGAGCACTTTGGTCACGACAAGACACTTGCAAAATTGAATGAGTCATATTTTTGGCCAGGAATGCGAGCATATGTCAAGATATTCGTGGACAGATGCATAATTTGCCAGCATTCGAAAGGAAAGAAACACAATGAAGGATTTTATCAACCAGTTGCAATACCTGAGAAGTCGTGGGATGCAGTCAGCATGGATTTCATATTGGGGTTACCAAGAACACAAAGAGGGTTTGACTCAATCTTTGTGGTGGTGGATAGATTTTCAAAAATGGCACACTTTATTCCATGTCAGAAAACCAATGACGCAACTCATATTGCGAATTTGTTTTTCAAAGAAGTCATTCGACTTCACGGCTTACCAAGGAGCATAGTTTCGGATCGAGACACTAAGTTCGTGGGACACTTCTGGAGGACCTTATGGAAGAAGTTGGGAACTAACTTGTCATTCAGTTCAGCTTATCATCCTCAGACGGATGGACAGACAAAAGTCGTAAAGAGGAATTTAGGAGACTTGTTGAGGAGCTTGGTGACAGAACACCAAAGCCAGTGGGACAACATATTACCATAGGTGGAGTTTTCTTATAATGATTCAATCAATAGAAGCACAGGAAAAAGTCCATTTCAAATTGTTTATGGCATGCAGCCGAGAGCAATTTTAGAGCTGAGGAATTCAGAATAGATTGCGACTAGGAGCGCTAGTGCAGAAGACTTCGCAGAGGCGATGAAAGAACTTCACAACCAGGTGAAGGATCATTTACAGAACTCGATCCAGGAGTATAAATGAAGAGTAGATCAACACAGGAGCTAAATTCAGTTTGAGGTTGGTGATTTGATTCTAGCACATCTATGAAAGGAAAGGTTCTCGAAGGGGACATATAACAACCTGAAGATGAAGAAGATCGGACCATGTAAGGTCTTGAAGAAATTTGGGGAAAATGCTTATGAGATTGAATTACCCAATGGGATCAGAATTTCTCCAATATTCAATGTCTCAAATTTGTACCCATACAAAACTGAGGAAGCAGGAACAAGTGATGAACAACCAGAGATCCAGTGGACAAAGCAGATGCCTATTGTAGAGAAGCCACAGATGGAAAGCATACTAGACAAAAGAATTAGCAAGAAGACCAGAAGAAAACAATACTTTGAATACTTGGTCAAGTGGAAGGGACATCCAATTGAAGATGCCAGCTGGGAGAATGAAGTAGAGATTCAAAAGCATGGACAGACCGTGCAAGAGCTCATGGACAGGAGCCCATGAAAATTTTCAAGCGAGGGAGTATGATGCAGGAGCATCGCCAATGTCAAGCGAGCGTGGGGCAAACAAAATACATTTTAGGCACATGATAAATTGGTTAAAAAAATTTTGAAGATAGATGCACCAAATATAAATGTAGCAGTTAAGGAGAGGCATACTTATATACTGTAAAGGACCTTGAGAGATTCGCTCTCATCCATAGTAGGTAGAAGGCATTTATGTTAGTTAGGTAGATTTGAATTCTCTGATTAGATAGTTTTAGGAGTGGAGGGAAAATGGATATAGACACCCTCATTATGTAATTGTAACATAGAAGGAAGATGCCAATTGAGAGCATAGTAGTAGTGAAGAAAATTACCAAGAAGGAAAAGAGAGAATACAGATATGGAACAGAGAAACTGTAATTGAAAAACACCCATGTACAGAGATTAAGTTAATAGAAGAAGTCTTAATTTAGATTCATGGTGTTGTATTTATTTCTTGTATGGGTATGTTGAATGGTATGTTCATAATTTTACTCTTTCTGTTATACATTTTCTTTTCTATGCTATGTATGAATGATTTCTTGTTAAATGTTTGAAGTCTGAGAGAGAAAGAGTTAGGAAATGAGTTTCAATTGTTTCTCTATCTGAGTGAGGGTTCCTGCAAGGAGTGCGTTGACGAAAGGGTTCAGAGGTTTGTCTCTGAAAGCTCAGATAGATTAGCTTTTGTTCTCATTCTCTCGAAGGTGCAGTTGGGCACAGGATTCATGAAATGTGTGCACAGACCAAGCTTAAATCTAGGGTTTGAAACCTGAGAAGCTATTGAAGGACTGTCGCTGCAGGGAGTGCACGGAGTCGAAGGTGTTCAACATTGAAGTGATTGAGGGTTGCTGCAAGGAGTGCATGCAAGAGGTTCTTGAGAGGTTGGAAGTCATGGAAGACCCCCAAAGGATTCGAACCTGCTAAGTCATTTAAGGGAAGAGACGAACGGTCAGAATTCCTTGTAGAGGATTAGCGAAATCCCACCAGTCGTTCGATCTGATAGAGAAGCAAGGAGGTTACAGTTGTGTCCAAAGTTTCAAGCTTAGGATATCATGAGCCATTGGACCCTTACCTAGTTACCTGACAGCCATAGGATCTAGCAGGAGTCGCAAGGGGTTTAAACCCTCTCAAGCAGAAGGAAGGTCCCAAAAGGTGTCGAGATATCGAGGTGTTGGAGTTCAGGATATCGGAAGTCCTACGAACAAGAGATCGGATAAATCCACGGTGAAAACCCCGAACAGATCAGAACTGCCCATCATTTGGGACACGTGGCATGAATTGGGACTCATCGGCATCTCGGAAGTCTAGAGACCAAGAGTTCGAGACTTTATAAGTCTCGAATCAGTGAAAGAATCACAACCATTGATCTAAGGAAGGACGTGTGTCGCGCTATCATCCAATTCGGAGATCTGGACACCGGGACTTACGTAGGTGAGAATTTTTTTACTTCACATCAGGCGAAGTCCAAGATTCGATCTGGACCGTCCATCCATTTGGGATGCGTGGCGGAAATAAGAGAATTCAGGGTTCGGCGTTTCATGAATTCTGAAGACAAGAAACATCCACATTTCGAAATTGTGAAGTTCAAAATCCTGATAAGGTGGAGAGCTCCATTAGGGGGAGGCCAACTGTCATTATATGGGAAAATCGAAATTCGGGAGATCGGAAGCCACGAGGACAAATGCATTTCGACACTTGAAACCCTGAAGTCCTGAGGGAGATCAAGGACCGTTTGTCTAGTAGATGATCACAACTGTTGATCATGTTTAAGGCGGAAAAGGGGTTCCTAGTTGACATCATATCAAGATTCAGAGGATCAGGGATCTAAGGGACAAGAGGTCCAATACATTTCGACATTCGAAAACCCAAAATCGCAAAAGGAGGTAGGACTACAGTCATATAAGGGGAGGTCGTATGGACCAAAAGTCTAGCCCAGGGGCTAACTGAAGTTAAAGAATCTCGGGATATCGGAGATCGGGAAATCAAGAAGACAAAGGTTTGCAACATCGGGGATTGCGAAACCTCGAAGCCCAAAATTTTATTTTGTTTTTGTGAACGGAAAAGCGATCGGGCCTAAAGGCTGTAAGGAGCAGAAAATCCCTGTGGGTCAATTTTATTAGAGATTCCCAGGAGGAATCAAACAGTCGCTTCAGCTCGAAAGTGGAATTAGAACGATTCGTTAAGACCGGGAAGTCAGTGCAGAGGCCTTTGCCGAGGTAGAGGGTGCGGTTTCTGTCATTCTTCAAAATATTCCCCAAGGGTTTGCTTAGTGACTCTTTTCAAAAACATAGAAATAGAAGCCGAAAGGGCGTTGGCATAAACTTTGATTTTCAACTCTTGAGTTGGTTTTGCCACAGGCTGAAATTTGTTTAAGATGGTCGTGAAATTATGATTTAAATCTTTGACCCTCTCTTTTGGGGTCATGGTGGCTGTGAACAACTCAGCCATCAAGGCTCCCATAGTAGTTTCTTCCATAAATTTGTCTAGAAAATCCTTTTGGAACTTAGTCCATCTTGTTATAGATCCTACCGGAAAATTAAAAAACTATGTGGAAGCTGAGTTTTCAAAAGTGTAGGGGAAAATTCTGCAAACTACATCTTCATGTTGAATGTTCATTAGTCTGATTACAAGTATGAATTTCTTGATATGATTATCAGGTAGACCTAAATTTTTGGGATCGTACTTGGGGAGCACCTTTTCCAGGCGTCGAGGAAGATTATGTACTCATCTAGTGATGGCCATGGCATCTCCGACCAACCAAGTTTGGTTGTCTTGAAGTGGGATTTCACTTTTCTCCCCATGATCATTATTACCTTCCATGTCTTTGGAATCCAAGTTGAACTCCTCTTCTTCCAAAAGATCATTTAGCTCGGAGATGTTTCCAGCTAGCGTTTCGGGTATTAGATCAAGAGGTTCTTGGATTTTGGTAATCGTGAAATCTATTAAGTTTTCTACGAAGTCTATGAAAAATTCATCGGGAGTGATAACCGTTGGTATGCTTTGTTGTTTTCTTCGAGGGAGGAAGGGAGCTAAGGACAATGTGTCGATCTGTAGGGCGTAGGCTCTAGTGATTCTCCAGAATTGATTCACTTCCTCGTGATGAAGGGTGTAAGGTATTTTAGGGTGAAACGGTTCTTCCTCGGGTTGGGGTGAGTTACCCGCTTCGGGAGTACTCACTAAGTGTGGGCTATCTATTGAGTGACTAGCCATGCATGTGGACCATTACAAATCTGTAGGTTGTTCGAAATACTATATAAATTATATACTAAGTCATTCATTCTCAGGCCCTCCTTCTAGCGCCAATTTTGTTGATGGGTCTTATATCCCTTGACTCAACAGTAGGAACCAAACCTCCCACCGAGGCCCAATTAGAGTCTACAACGTTTACGATGGAATGGTTCTCCAGATCTTGCGATCCGACCAATTTATCAATGGGCTTTGTGTTTTCTTGTGAAGGCTCTTCCTTCAGTTAGGACTGTTATCCACAATTTTGGTCATTGTGATGATGTCATGGTGAAGTCATGATGATAGAAAATCAAACTCCTCATTAAATAACTCCTTCCTGAAGAGGGTTTCTCTTATCTATTTCCAGAAATCATATTTTGAAGATAGTTCGCAGGCTGCATATATACTCTCCTGCGAGAATGATACATTCCCACATGCTGCATTCAACTAGGGTGCGAACTTCTCGCACTGTAATCATTGCCAGGGTGCGAAC
>SNQJ01S0089116.1:1511-25358 GCA_010110895.2 Picea sitchensis | reverse complement strand
AGAAATGTGTTCCAGTCCCACTCTATTATTGGACCAAGTATAAATGCCTCGAACTGGGCTGAAATCTAAAAGATCCCAAATCTGTGTGATCTCCTCCACCTTGGCCAGCAAGGGGTCTCTAGTACTGGTGCCCCCCCTCTTTTCTTTAGCTTTCATTACAATATTTAGGTCCCCAACTATAATAATATTGCTAGGAGAAGTCTCCTCTAAAAAGACAGAGAGAGAATTCCAACATTCTCGTTTTTCAGAGTAGGAAACAGGAACATAAAGATTGAAGAGAGAGATGGACAACTTACTTGCTTTGTGCTTCAATTCCGTAAATATCCAGTGCTGGGTTTCATGATGCTTATTTAAATGGAATAGGTCTTCAGACCAAAGAGTTGCCAGGCCTCCAGAGGTTCCCCTTGAGTTGACTGCTTTTTCTGATCTTTTATTCCACTTTGAAATGTTGATCTCTAGAAGGGCTTGCCCTTCTATTTTGGTCTCTTGGAGAATGAGAATATCTGAGGGATCTCCTTTCAAAGGGTCCTTTACTGCTTCGATTTAGGAGGGATTCCCCAGTCCTCTACAATTCCAAGAGACGAGATTCATTATTTACTTAAGGGGGGGGAGGTTGGGGCCTCCCTTGGAAGGCCTTTGTCTGATGATTCACCCAATAGACATTTCTATTGTAGACTAGCTTCCTTGTGTTTTGAGTCTTTTCGCCTCCTCCTCCCTCCAGATTTTGATCCTACCCAAGATGTCCCAAGATGTCCCTCCCCCCTCTTTTTCCTTGCAATTTCTGCGTATGAGGGATTGGAGGGGCTTCCTTGATTGGCTTCAATCTGTACTGGCTCCCTTCCCTCTCTGTTTGAAGGTGGTGGGTCTTCCTGTTCCATGTTCTCTTGGGTTGAATTTGTTTGATTGTTCTGCGCACTTACTGTCCTGTTTGGATTTACTTCCGCTTCTTGGCATGCTCTGGAGCTGCTGGGTCCTCCGACCATCTTTCCTTTACCTGTGCCTTTTTTTGTGTTTGCGTTTTTCTGGACTATGGTCCATTGTTCCCCATTTTGTTTGTCTACTTGTTCCTCAGCCTTCTTCTTGCAATGCTTTGAAAAGTGTCTTTGCCCATGGCAATGCCTGCATTTAAAAGGTAGCTTCTCATAGTCCAACTCCTGAACATGCGTCCACCCTGCTACATTGAGCTTGATTGCTTCCGGTAACCCCTCTTATAGATCCACTTCTA
The DNA here is from genome assembly GCA_010110895.2 of Picea sitchensis. NCBI lineage: Eukaryota > Viridiplantae > Streptophyta > Pinopsida > Pinales > Pinaceae > Picea > Picea sitchensis. The sequence goes on along the minus strand of SNQJ01S0089116.1, from coordinate 24,133 downwards.
CGCAAATACGAGCACAAGAATACTGATCCTTTCGTATTGCTTGGTCTATGTATTTTCCCAATGCATTGCCAATAATCTAGAGGGATTTTTTATTCCAGCAGTGGAGACGTAAATGAGGAAGCCTGACCCAAACCAAGACAGTGGAAGGGACATCTTGGGTAGGATCAAAATCTGGCGTCCATTTGTTTAGGTAAAGGCCCTGGGGTCCCATAAAGTATGGCCCATTCCTAAAAATTACTCCTCTGTCCTTCGGGTTTTCAAAAACAAACACAAAGAAACCCTTACCTACGAGAAAACTTTTGATTCCTTCTTTGATCAATGGGTTCCAGTTCCCTTGAGTCCACTCTTCCACCATTTTGGGTGAAGGACAAAGGCCCGTGAACTATCCTATGAGGCCTCTCTCAGCCAGATTCAAGGCCGCTTTGCAGGTTTCTTCTTCCGGGAGGGCCGCCGAAGGGATTGTGTCCAATTTCTTTACAAACTTCAGCTGAGTCACGGATGGAGGGCGTTTGGGGCTAGCAACAATCATGTTTCTGAATTCTAGAACCTCCAGAGGCGGATCGAGCTCCCTGGAGGTAGCCATGGTCTGGAGGAAAGACACATGCTGGACAGGAGGGCACAGAGGACTCAGGGGCGCGTTTCTTTAACCTTCATTTGTCGGTGCTCCTTTGGAGAAAAGCGGGTGCGCTGAACGAAAAGAACGAGTGGAGCGTAAGTCTAGTACAGAGCTGACACTCCCTTTGGTCAGAAAGGAGAGCGCTGGCTCGCTCTCGGTGCTCCCTTTGAAATCCTGCAAATTTTACTTAACACAGTGCGCCCCCAGACCTGTTGTCCAGCGCCGGTGCTCCCTAAACGACCGAAGGTGAAAGGCGGATCAAATTGAAGCGGAGGACACTGCGAATCCTTCCAGGGGGTTTTGTGGCCCGATCGTTGGTAATGGTGCAGCCGATCATAGGCCTAAACCCTGGTTTCTTGCAAAAGATGGTGAGGTTGGCTCGGAACGGTTAATCAAACAGCGAGCAGCGACCATGTTCGGGTTCGAGCCTGAGACCTGACCATCGTTACATGACCAAACTTACCACTATGCCACACCCACGACCTTCAAAGGTGGTGAGCTTGGCTCGGAACGGTTAATCAAACAGCGAGCAATGACCATGTTCGGGTTCGAGCCCGAGACCTGACCGTCGTTACATGACTGACCTTACCACTACGCCTCACCCACGACCTTGATATATATATGATATTACTAGTAAAGTGTTACTACAACAAGTGGAAGAGATGTTTAAATTGTTTTTAGTTATTAGAATATTTAAAAAATGAAAAAAAAAAAATTACCACTTAAAGAAGTCAATGCTCTCAAATCTAGGATAGAAGAGATGTCCAACTCTGTAACATCTCTCTCTAGCACACTGAGAGAACTATTTATTTGAGGACACTTTCTCTCAAGTGATCTTGATTATTATGCTATTAAAACTTTTGATTTTGATTATGAGGCGTTATGGGTTGATGACATGTTGTTTTACTGCATTGATATAGACAGGTGCTATTGACTCGGTTTACGAAGTGTGCAGGATTTTGGACCTCAAGGATGCAGAGGCATCGATGGAACCCTTGGACTCTGGATCGAATCAGGGAGTGTACAATTGGGTTTTGATTATTTTTACTGGGATATTAATGCATATGATTAGATGGTATGATATGGATATGTTCTGACATGATTGTTGATGATGCAGGCTGACAATAGCTTACCGACCAGACTCACATATGGAGTAAAGGGGTCACGCACGACTACTAGAGATGTTGAGGGAAAAGTGTGGACAACATCCCTCGCACAACCTACTAGCATTCCCACCATGGCTCAAACTTTAGGTTAACGATTACTTAGTTAGAGAGGACCGACGATGCCGCGGGAGAAGACTACAAAAGTTGCTCACGATGATTCTAAAGAGCGCGCAATAAGGCGGGGGGATTATTCTTTAGAATCCCTTAGTTTCCCACAAGTTCACCTGGAAGAGTGTTGACTCCAGGGGTTATTGATGTCTACCAAGTCAGTCAAGAGGCGAGTGGCACCCTTGGAGCACGTAGTGTATCCTGAAGGACATATCACGAAAGGGAACAGATAAGGCGAGTGGCACCCTTGGAGTACCTAGTGCGTCCTGAAGGGGACGTCGCGTTGTTGTTGATAAATAAATGAACCTAGATGGCCTTAGGACGAATAACGAGTTACGTATTTTTAAAAACAATTTCCCTAATTAAATGTCGTCCAGTACAAAATTTAAGTTCTATGTCTAAATTATGCTAGGGGTAAATTTTTGTCTACCCTTAAAAAAAATAATAAATAAATAAAATAAAATAAAATAATAATAAGTAAAATAAAAACAACTTAAATAATAATCATGATCTTCGTTAAATCTTGTAACATGAGGGGAGTAAGAAATAAAATGTTTCAAAAAAAAATCATGTTGGATTAAAATTAAAAAAGGGAATTAATTGTTTTATTACCTTAATAGATTAAAATATACTAATTAAATAAGAAAAGGGAAAAAGGGGTTAATTTTCACACCTACCTTTTTGAGTTCTAAGTAAAAAGGGGAAAGAGGGAAAATCAAAAAAATAGGAAACTAGGGAAAATAGGTAACATAAAAAGGGAAGAAGGGGAACTTAAGGGAAAAAGCGGAAAGTCAACTTAGTAAAGAATCTACCATTTAAGAGCTTTCTAATTTTAAACTGAATTAGCAATTTCGAAAAGCCTTTAAAACCTGTAAGGGAATTTGGGGACACCTAGGAGTGATTCTAGGAGTATCTCTAGGTGGGTGAGGGAAATAAGATAATTAATAAATTAAAGAAATTAAATAATAGAGGAATGAAGGGGATGGGTGACACTTGTACGAAGAATAATTTTTAGGAATTTATTTTAAAAACTTTAATTAAATGAGATTTTAGGAAATAGGGGAAGTGAGAAATTCTATATAATGAGGGAAGGAGAAGGAGGAAGGATCATCTTTTGTTTGCGTAACGTTACACTGTAGAAATATTCACTTGATGGATTTAACTTGTGGGAGTTTGGATACCCAGCTCGGTGAGGAGTGGTAGCTCAGCCTTGCGAGGTGAGCTGGGCACTAGAAAAAATCTTTGGATAGTGAGTGTGTGGCCCCTTTGTAGCTCGGGGGGCTAAGGGGGAAGAAGAGTACCCCTAGCATTGGCTGGGAGGTACCGGTGAAGTCTCGATGATCGGCAAGTGGGAGTTACACGGAGCGCGCGGGACGTCACTTGGAGCAGGCGATCAGGCAATGGTACGCTCTTGTCATTTTGTATGGTAGAATGTGTTAGGACTTATGCTTGGATTGCTTATTTAATGGAGAAGTAAACTGATGTTTTTTTTTAATTTGATGACTGAAACTTTCCTTAGCCTGGCTTAATGGTTGTTGACTCCCATGGCCTTCATTTTTTATCATGTCGTGACCACCTTGTGGTGTTGATTATGAACATATTTGTTGTTGTCTTCATCTCTAGCTCCTCAGTCCTCGCCTTAGCAGTCGACCAAGAGCCTGATCTACGGTCATCGCCTTAGCGTTAAAAGACCTATGGATCTCAATGCCCTGCTTTTCTGTGTGAGGATGATGAGCGAAGGATGATTCCATCATCCGTCTACCTCTATTGTTGTTCTTGGTTGATTGTGGTCTTGCTCCGTGATGCATTTATCTAACCCTGCAAAGTTTGATTGATGAAAAAGTCTTCTTTCAACTCGACATTTTTATATCTTGGTATTTCCTGGTGATTGCCCCTGCATCGGCTACACTTCATTGACTTAGGGGCGATTATGCACAGTCAACCCTTCGTATTTAATTTCTGATCAGTTGTTTCGATTGCCCGGTGCTATACAAAGCTATATGCCTTTCGTTCTAAACTGCCAAGGTGTATTGGTTAATAAAAGTTTTACCTCTGGGCGTTTAATGAATGTTCAATCTCAGCAAATTATACTGTTTGGATGTTTTAACCTCAGTAAATTTGGTTGTAAACTCAACAAACTTATAGCTCAACTATAATTTGTGACTTGTAATCTGAAATTTTAATTCAGCGATTGGGTAATCTGCTTTTGAAATAGTTTAATTGATTGGACCCTTTACCTCTGCGGTTGTAATTAGGTAATGGCTATAATAACCTTTCCTCTGCGTTGGTAACTATGTGATTGTTGTAATGACTTTTTCTCTGCATTTCTTTTATAGTAATATCAGTGTTCTGTTACGGAATGACTGCAATTTTTGCTAACCAACCCAACATTAAATTTGTGGGCTTCCTTACCTATTGAGTGCTTAAAAATCGGCATGTGAATGGGACAGCATGAACATATGACGCTTTTCTTGTAAAATTATAGGCATATAATTTGGGGATTTGTTGTACAGCGCACTCATAGAACTGACATCGAATTTATTTGAGGGGACGAGCTGCTCAGTATTGATAAGGTTATCTAATGTCTGCCTGAGTCTTTACTATTTTCACCTACCTATGTTTTTACATTTTTTTTCCTGCTTCAATTTGAGTTACATACCTGCTTTTCGTTTTCTCTTGGTTGCGTGTTGGGCTGCGATTTACCATGCGAAGTGTGTGCATTTGAGTATGGAAGCTATTTTTACATGGATGCCTGTTATGCACAGTTCCTAAAATGGCTATATACTTAATGTAAGAAATTTAACGCTATCAATGCTATGTGGTGACTTCATGAGGTTCTCACCGTAACTTAATTAATTGACAGCCCTTGTGTGATATGTATAAATGAACCATCCTTAGTATTTGTGTACAACATGTTTTTACACTGCAATACCTAATAGGGTACCTGCCATTATGAAACTAACCAACAACATGAATTTAGCTGGCTTTAATGGACTTGTATTTTCCCAACAACGTCAACAGAAAACAGTAACCTTATTCTTTTGAACCAGCGTATCTTTGATACTTGACAGCATTCCCGGATTTAAATGGTAACGTTCTGTAGCTTCATTCGAGGATACATTTGGAATGAAGAATAATTGCATTTAAGGTTCCTGTGTGTAGACTTATCCTTTGACACTCATGGTGGTATTTTTTGTTATATCTAAGTAGACACTGTAAATAGTTTTCAATGCATTAATATTTCCAAAATATATGTTTCCAAGATTTTAACTGACATAAATTTTATTTGGTGACAATTGAAATGGCCATAAATTATTTAATGATAGATGAAATGATGGTTCAAAATGACAGTTTGAATAGCAGTACATCATTAATGCCAGTTTTGGAATTGTCGTAAATTAATAAATGACAGTTATTCCAATGGTAGTAAATTTATATCTGAACCTTAAACTTTTAGACAACCGTACCCACCGTGCGTCTTGCTAATTTTTGGATAGAATCTGTACACCTGGGCATCTTGCCTTTATGCAAATTAATTCTTGATAATGGTTGGTTAACGGTTTTAGCATAACGCCTTGAAAATAAGATTGGGTTTTTATTAAGAGGTTAGTAGTAACAGTTGTAGTTTTAATGGAAATCATTTTTAATAGATTCTTTTATTATAGTGTTTTTAGAGTTTACTTGTATATAAAAATATCATTGTAATAAATAATATAGTTTCAACGTGGGCTATAAATAACATAATTCAAGGTTCATATTAAGTAGAATGTTTAATTAAATAATCTTTAAAATATTCTTCAAGATTTATAAGATTGTATTTTTATTAGAAGTTAGATTTCAAAGTTACAATTATCATTAGATTCTATTAAAGATATGTCAATTTTTATGTTCAGTAAATTACTTTTTTAATATTTTTGAAAAACTTATAAGATTGGATTTTATTGGAAGTAAGTAGTCAAAGTTATACATTCATTAGATAATTCCATGACTGGATTCCATTATTTTAACAATTCAGAGTGTAAGTCTGTATAAGTGCTACTTTATATAAAATAACATTTTTTTGAATATGGGCGTAATCAAATATTTCAATGCCTACTTTATGTGAAATACTTTATAAGGTCGACTTTAAATATTCCTGAAGGATTTATAAAATTTTGATTTTAGTGGAACGAGGTGTCATGGATGATCTTGATGTTGTCATTTAGCTTTGTTGGCTTGGACTTGTTGTTTGGGGTGGAATGTAGACACCTCCTTGTTCCTCAGAATAGTCGCCATCCCTGAGACCTTAAATGGTCAAAATCGATGGAAACAATATTTTATAAAACTTTGTTAAGATTGATTTAATAGAAGTAAGTAGTCAAAGTTATACATTCATTAGATAATTCCATGACTGGATTCCATTATTTTAACAATTCAGAGTGTAATCAGATAAGTATCTACTTTATAAAATAACATTTTTGAATATGGGCGAATCAAATATTTCAATGCCTAGTTTATGTAAAATACTTTATGAGGTCGACTTTAATTATTCTTGAAGGATTTATAAAATTTTGATTTTAGTGGAACGAGGTGTCATGGATGATCTTGATGTTGAATTTTAGCTTGTCGGCTTGGACTTGTTGTTTGGGGTGGAATGTAGACACCTCCTTGTTCTAATAGTCGCTATCCCCTCAGGACCTAAAATGGTCAAAATCGATGGAAATCTCTAGTTTGAGCGCTGTTGTGTCATGGATGTCCTAAATCCATTGCGGTGGGTAGGACGCTATATATCTTATTCTTCTTCGTTGAAAGTCGACGCGCTTCCGTGTGCTTGATGTGCTTTTATGTTAAGTCGTTATGTTGTTGTTGTGTGAGTTTTATGCGTGGTGTTCGTCATCGTTTTGCGATGTTGAGTATAATTTCATTATTACCTTCCTCACACACACAAAAAAAAAAAAATTGCAATTTGTTATCCCCGAGTATTTGTTGTCGAACGGAGGTTCTTACATATGGTATCGAGTTGTGGGTTCAACCTGACTTGGGATCATCACGACTTTCGCTTGATATGTTTTGATCATACCATTGCTAATCAATTTGACTTTGTATTCATGCAGTAATCACATGACAGAGAATTCCGCTGGAGGCATCGCATGGGGTGCTACGGAGGAGGCGCTGACTTCCGCAAGAGCATCAACGTACGAGGGCTCCAACTCCCCGTAGAGATGAGTAGGTTCCCTTTGGACAGGAGAAGATAGCATTTGTTGATGTAGTCGGAATTATGAGATCTTTTCTGCTGCATGTTCAAGGAACCGACCAACCAGCTTGGATAGAGATGAGGCCATACCAACACCACCGGCGTTCCACCGCTGCGTCTCTACGGTAATCGGTAGCATTCCCGGAACTCCGCAGGTCAAATTTCAAGTTCTTTTTTAGGCCCCAGATGGCACAAAATGACGAGGCATGGTTTGATAACATGGCGATGTGCTTCGCGCTTCACGACTATACCAACATGAAGGCTGGCGAAGGTATTTCAACTAAAGGGGAGCACCTTTATATGGCGGAAGATGCTCCTACCATAAATGTAATACGCACATCGAATATGTGTCATGGGAAATATTTGAGGAACAATTCCAAGAGAAGTAATTTTTAGAAGGATTCATTGATCGCAAACTCAATGAGTTCAACGCCTTACAATAGGGTCATGGGTTGCTCGGCAGTACTTTGTTCCCGCTTTTATGGAGCTCCGCATGCTCCGCATCTTTAAAACTACAGGAAACTTACAGTCAACAGTTCATGTTCGGGCCTTAATGATAGCCCGTGAGGGTTAGGATTTTGATGTCTTTAAACCTTGCATGATGTCATCCTAAGGCCCTCATAGAAAAGGAGGATCTTATTAGCGGGGCCGACCAGGACTCCAACGAGACCAATGGGACAGGTGTCATATGGAGTAAAACAACATCAGACACTAGCCGCATATCAGATATTATCGGCTTCTAGAGGATCCACTTTCACTACACCCTCATGGATCGAGACACGCTTTCAAGAAGGGACACCTTTATCGTGCGACCACGCATCAAAAATAGCCACCTACAACAACATCATTTTAGGCATGTTCAGCAAAACAAACCAATATCACAAACTACTAGGCCAGCATCTTCTACTTCAAGGACCATGAGCACTAGATCGAAGATTGGATTTTAGACATGTGGTGAGCCACATTACAAGAGAGACTATATGATTGATAAGGCCATAGCAGCCGGATTAACTGGACCCACTACCATTGGATATTTAGGCAAGGCCCAACGAATTCATACAGTGGTGAATAACCACCACGAAGAGAATCAGTCGACTGTGCTCAAGACAAAAGGTACTGTCGCTGACCAAACCCTTAGTATTTTGATAGATCCGTGCTACCAAGAGCTTCATTTATGGTGCAACACTAAAAAATATTAAGGTAAAGACAGTCTAATACATGAGTTTATTTCAGAGATGGCTTCAGGAGCCAAACAAAGGTTGGAGGAAAGGTTAAGAATTGTAACATCAATCTAGGTGACTTCATGGAAAGTGTAAACTTGTATGTTACAATATTAGGATCTTATGATGTCACGATTGGTATGGATTGGTTGGAATCATGATGAGGCTTAAGCACTAAACTACAAGATGAAATGGTTGAGCTTGGTCGCTGACTTCCAGGACAGACGGTGTGGATTGTAGGGAAGAGCATGCAAGGGTGCAAGCTTTATGCGATCCTTTGCGCAAAACGAGAAGGGAAAGCATATACGAAATACCTTCCGGTGGTGAGAGTTTGTGGACGTATTTCCAAGAGGAGTTACTCGATGCCGAGAGGGAATTAGAGTTTACCATAGACCTAAAACCGAGGACTCAACCAATAGCAAGAACGCATTATCATATGTCGAATCTCAAAGAGTTATGGCAGAGCTGAAAATTAAAATCAAGGAGTTGTTGGACCTAAGACTTCTACGTCCAAGCACATGTCACCATGGGGCGCGCTAAGCTCATTTTTTCACATGAAAGAAGGATGGGTCATGGAGGCTCAGCATTGACTACCACTAGTTGAACAAGTCCATCATCAAGAATCATTCGCTAAGTTACATTGATGATCTATCTGATCAAATGGCGCTAATGACGGTGTTCTCCAAGATCGACGAGCGATCCGGATATCACCAGTTAAGGATCATGATGATGACGCCCCCGAAAGACCGCTTCTTTAAGATGATTTTGATGATTATGAGTTTATTGTTCTTACCATTGGATCGACAAACTTCCGTGGGTATTTATGAGTTTGATGAATGGGGTGTTCCGGAGTACTTGGACAAGTCTATCCAAGTATTCATTGATGATATTTTGAACTACTCTCGGACAACGAAGGAGAATGTGATGAGCACTTCATGCCAGTACTACGGGCTTCTACGCAGAGAACAAACTATGCGGGAAGCTGTCCAAATGCTCACCTTATCAATCAAGATTCACTACTTAGGGCATGTCATTCCAGCGGCATCGCTGCGGATCTAGCTTGCCCGAGGCTATTATGGAATGGCCTCGCCAACGAATTTAACGTCCCGAAGCGCGAGCTTATGGGTTTAGCAGATACTATCGATGGTTCGCCGAGGGGTTTTCAAAGATAGAAAATCTGATCACGAATTGCAAAAGAAAAACAAGAAGTTTGTTTGACCGAAATGCACATTTCTGAGGCTCAAGGAGTTGTTGATAACAAAACCGAGTAATTAAAGGTCCTTGAGATGGATGTGGACTCTTGGTATGCACTGACGCATACAAGGAAGGCTTGTGGGCAGAGTCTTGACGCAAGATGGACAAGTGATTGCCTACATTTCAAGAAAAATGAGAATTCATGAGAGAACTATGCGGATGCATGATTTGGAGTTGTTACTAATCGATATGCCTTGAAGGTTTGGAGAATACCTACCGTTGGATGAAAATTTGAACTAAATACTAACCATTGTGGACTAAAACACATATTTCATTTATAAAGTGACTCGAACGTGCGACAATAGCGTTTATTGGAATTGCTTAGCGAGTATAATTTAAGATTTCTTACATAAAAGGAATAGTGAACCGAAAATATGTATTGAGCTCTGAGACCACTCATTTTTTGCGTTGCCTTCGTGATGAATCTACGGAAAAAGATCTCCTAACTTTACAAATGGATTTACGACTGGCACAAATAGGTCGAGGGTTTTATCTGACAAACACAATGATGGTACCACACTCTGCGTGACTTTCATTTGATAGCCACGGATTATTGAGGTTTAAAATCGGATCTACGACCGCCAAACGACAAGTTGATGATGTTGATTCCGGAAATGAAACATATAGTTTACATGGCTCACCGGGAGTCACAAAGATGAGGGCAAACCTTAAACCCTTATTCTTATGGAAGGAATGAAGGAATACATAGTCAACTATGTGGCCAGATGTCTAGAATGTCAAGAATCAGTTATCAACATAGACACCCAACAGATTACTACAAGAAGCAACCACATACCATACCGTGAATCAAAATGTGAGGTTATTTTGTTGGATTTTATTGTAGGATTTCCACCGATGGCAAGGAGATATGACTTGATTTTCAGAGTAGTAGACACTCCGACGGAGTACCACTTTATTCTAGGTATGCATAAGGACGACGCACTTGACATAGCTAAAGTTTTCATCAAGGAGATTGTGAGGCTACATGTATGTCTAGGGAGGATTATATCCCACTTAGGATCGCTGTTTATCGACTATTTTGGACGAAGTCAAGAGGCCTTGGGAACTCCAACTTAACTTTTTTTAGTAACGTGTATCTCCCCGTGAGATCGACGAAGATCAAACGAACAAACTGCATCTTTGGAGGACATTTGGCGCATCTACGAATGAACCAATACATTTTGGGAAGAATTGTTACCACTAGTAGAATTCGCTTACAACAATAATTACCAAAGCACCACTAAAATGACACCTTTCGAGTTTATTTAAGGGCAACCGTGTCAGATGCCTTTAAGTTTGGATCATCTTGAGGATAGGTTCATGGTGGGAACTGAAGTGATCCAAGAAATGGAAGAGCAAATGCAAACAATAAGACAAAGGAGCAAAGAAGCACAGGATCTATTTAAGAGTTATGCCGATAAAGGCCGTGTCAACCGAGCTATGCGAGGTCGGTGATCGAGTCTTCTCGCGGGTTAAGCCGCATAAGAGTCGGATCAAGTTTGGGGGAGGGACACCCCTCTCCTAGGTTCATCGGACCTTCTAAGATTGTGGAGAGAAAGGGCCCAGTGGCCTATGGACTAACCTTGCCTGATTCTTTGAGGCATATGTACGATGTTTTTCTTTATGTATCCGCTTTGAGACATTATATTAGTGATCCCATGTAGCATGTTATTGACATGAGTTCCTTTACACGCATTGGATGAGGGAGCCGCCTACCAGTTGATTCGTCCACATCTTAGATCATCAGCATTCATACTTCCATTTACATCTAATGGTAGATGGTCTAGGTCTAGTGGGACAATTATAGTTCACACTCGACGCATCTAGAGGATGCATATGATATGCGAACAAATTTTACATTTGTTTGATAGGATAGACATCTAATAATGTCGCGGATACACTTTATTTCTGACCTCTATAATTCAAACCTCGTGACAAAGTTTAAACAGAGAGGGGGCGTATGTAACATCCAAATTTACTGATCACATTTTATACTGAATTATTCTTTTAGGACACTTGCTCATAAGTGATCTAGATTATTATGTTATTAAAACTTTGATTTTGATTATGAGGCGCTATGGGCTGATGACATGTTGTTTTACTACATTGATATAGACAAGTGATATTGACTCAATTCCCATTTAAGTGTGCAAGATTTTGACCTCGAGGATGCAGAGACATCAATGGAACCCTGGACTCGGATCTAACTGTGGAGTGTACCATTGGGGTTTGATTGTTTTACAAGGATATTAGTGCATCCATTAGGATGGTATGATATGGATATACCTCATTACGATCATGGATGATGCAAAATTTCATCATAACTTGTTGACCAAACTCACATGTAGAGTAAAGGGGCCACACACTCCGCCTCAGAGATGTTGAGGGAGAGGTGTGGATGAAATCCCTACCACGTTTCTACTAGCACTCACATGCTGGCTCCTCGAATATGAGGTTAACAATTACCTAGTTCAAGAGGGCCACGATGCCTCCCGAGGGCGACTGGGATAGTCTCTCAAATTTACGATTTTAAGGGAGCTGCACAAGTCGAGGCTCATTCCTGTAGCCCTTAGTCTCCCACATGTTTCGCCTGGCGGAGTGTTGACTCCGTGGGTTATTGATGTCTACCAAGCCGTACTAAGAGGCGAAAGGGCACCCTTTGAAATACGAAAGAGTCCCCGGCGGCACATTGTGCAAGGGAATAGATAAGGCAAGCGACACCCTTGAGCACCTAGTGCATCCGAAGGGTACCTCTAATGTTGTTGTTGATAAATAAATGAACCAAGATGGCCTTAGGATGAATAACGAAGTTGGCATTTTAAAAACAATTTCCTAATTAAATGTCACCCAATACAAAATTCTAAGTTCTAAGTCTAAAAACCTCTCTAGGGGTAAGATTTTGTCTACCCTTAAAAAAATAAAAAAATAATAATAATAATAATAAGTAAAATAAAAAATTAAATAATAATCATGATCTTCTTTAAATCTTGTAACATGAGGGGAGTAAGTAAAATAAAATGTTTCCAAAAATCATGTTGGATTAAAATTTAAAAACTAAATTAATTGTTTTATTACCTTAATAGATTAAAATATACTAATTAAATAAGAAAAGGGAAAAAGGGGTTAATTTTCACACCTCCGCTTTTTGAGTTCTAAGTAAAAGGGAAAAGAGGGAAAATAAAAAATAGGAAACTAGGGAAAAGAGGTCACATAAAAAGGGAAAAATGGGAACTTAAGGAAAAAGCCGAAAGTCAAATTTAGTAAAGAATCTACCATTTAAGAGCTTTCTAATTTTAAACCGAAATAACAATTTCATAATAGGGAAAACCATTAAAAATTGTAAGAGAATTTGGGACACCTAGGAGTGATTCTAGAGTAACTCTAGGTGTAAGGAGGGAAATAAGATAATTAATAAATTAAAGAAATTAGATAATAGAGGAATGAAGGGGATAGGTGACACTTGTATGAAGAAGAATTTTTAGGAATTTATTTAAAAACTTTAATTAAATGAGATTTTAGGAAAGAGGGAAGTGGAAAATTCTATATAATGAGGAAGGAGAAGGATGAAGGAACATCTTCTGTTTGCATCGTTGGCGCCTACAAATATTCACTTGACTGATTTAAATTGTGGGAGTTGGGAATACCCACTTCTATGAGGAGGATAGCCCGACCTTATGAAGAAAGGCGCCAGACGAAGTTGGATAGTGAGTGTGTGGCCCTTTGCGGCTTGGGGGGAAAATGGGGAAGAAGAGTACCCCTAGCATTACCGAGGTATCGCGAAGTCTCACTCTGGCCTAAGGAGCAGGAGTTTCATGGAGCGCATGGGACGCCACTCAGAGCGGGCGATCAAGCAATGGTACGCTCTCTTCATTTTTTTGTGGTAGAATGTATTAGGACTTATGCTTGGATTTGCTTATTTAATGGAGAAGTAAATTGATGTTTTTAAATTGATGATTGAAACCTTCCTTACCCTAGCTCGATGGTTGTTAACTCCCATGGCCTTATTTTTCTCGGGATGTCGTGACTGGCCTGTGGTGTTGGTTGTGACCATATTTGTTGTTTTCTTTGTCTCTAGCTCCTCGGTCCTCGCCTAAGTAGTCGGCCAAGAATCTGATCTACAGTCGTCGCCTTAACATTAAAAGACCCATGGATCTCAACGCTTCTTCTTTATGTATGATGATGGATCAGCATGATCCCATCATCCGGTCACCTCTCAAGGCTGTTCTTTGGTTCCATTGTAGTCTTGCGCCTTGATGTGTTTATCTAACCTTGCGAAGTTTGATTGATGACAAAGTCTTCCTTCAACTCAACCTTTTTATATCTTGTTGTTCCCTCACTTCAGATTGCCCCCTTCCACCGTCGCACTTCATTGACTTAACATTATGCAATAACAAAACCCCTTCATATTTAATTTTGGTCACTTGTTCTACTGTCTTGTTATACAAAGCTATACGCCTTTTGTTCTAGACTGCCAAGGTTTATTGGTTAATAAAAGTTTTACTTCTGGGCGTTTAATGAATGGTCAACCTCATCGCATTATATTGTTTGGAAGTTTTAACCTCAGTAAATTTGATTGTTTAAACTCAACAAATCCTATAGGCCTAACTATAATTTATAATTTGTAATCTTAAATTTTAATTCAATGATCATAATCTCTTTTGGAAACAATTTATCCATCGAGACCCTTTTACCTCTCATAATTTAATTAGGTACGGGGTGTAATAACCTTTCCATACAGGTTCATGTGATTGTTGTAATGACTTTTTCTTTGTGTGTCTTTTATGGTAATCCCAGTGTTCTGTTACAGAATGAATGGGATTTTTGCTAACCAACCCTGCATTAAATCTATGGGCTTCCTTACCTGTTGAGTGCTTAAAACTCGACATTGTGAATGGGATAGCATGAACATATGAAACTTTGCTTGTAAAATTACAAGCATATAATTTGGGGATTTGTTGCACAACGCACTCATAGAACTGACAACGAATTTCTTTGACGGGCCGAGCTGCTCAGTATTGATAAGGTTATCTAATGTCTGCCTGAGTCTTTACTATTTTCACCTACCTAGGTTTTTATGTTTTTTTGCCTGCTTCAATTCGAGTTACATACCTTCTTTTCGTTTTCCCTTGGATGCGTGTTGGGCTGCGATTTACCATGCTGAGTGTGTGCATGCAAGTATGGAGGCTATTTTTACATGGATGCATGTTATGAACTATTCCTAAAATGTCTATAGCCTTAATGTAAGCAAGTTAACGTTGTCAATGCTATGTGGCGACTTCATGAGGTTCTCACCGTAACTTAATTAATTGACAACCCTTGTGTGATATGTATAAACGAGCCATCCTTAGTATTTCTGTACAGTGTGTTTTTAGACTGCAATACCTAATAGGGTACCTTCCATTGTGCAACTAACCAGCATCATGAATTTAGCCGACTTTAATGGACTTGTCTTTTCCCAACGACGTCGGCAAAAAACAATAACCTTATTCTTTTGACCCAGCTTATCTTTGATACTTGACAGCGTTCTCGGATTTAAATGGTAATGTTCTGTAGCTTCATTCCAGGATACATTTGGAATGAAGAATAATTGCATTTAAGGTTCCTGTGTGTAGACTTAGCCTTTGACACTCATGGTGGTATTTTTAGTTATACTTGAGTAGACACTGTAGATAGTTTTCAATGCACTGATATTTCCAAAATATATGTTTCCAGGATTTTAACTGACATAAATTTTATTTGGTGACAATTGAAATGGCCATAAATTATTTAATGATAGATGAAAAATGATGTTTTGAAATGACAATTTGAATATAAAGAAATGCATTATGCCACAATTGTCGTGAAATTAGTAAATGACATTATTGCAATGGCAGAATTTATTTATGAACCTTTAAATTTTAGACAATCATACCCACCGGTGTCTTGCTAATTTTTGGACAGAATCTGTACACCTGGGCGTCTTGCCTTTATGCAAATTATTGCTTGATAATGGTTGGTTAAAGGTTTTAGCATAACGCCTTGAAAATAAGATTGGGTTTTATTTAGAAGTTAGTAGTAACAGTTGTAGTTTTAATGGAAATCATTTTTAATAGATTCTTTTATTATAGTGTTTTTAGAGTTTACTTGTATATAAAAATATCATTTTAATAAATAATATAGTTTCAATGTGGGCTCTAAATAACATAATTCAAGGGTCATATTAAGTAGAATGTTTAATCAGAGTATCTTTAAAATATTCTACAAGATTTATATGATTGGATTTTATTAGAAATTAGATTTCAAAGTTATATCATTAGATTGTATTAAAGATATGTCAATTTTTATGTTCAGTAAATTACTTTTAAATATTTTTGAAAAAACATATAAGATTTGGATTTTATTGGAAGTAAGTAGTCAAAGTTATACCTTCATTAGATAATTCCTTAATTGGATTCCACTATTGTTACAATTCAGAGGCAACTATGTATAATATGGTTCTTTATATAAAATAACATTGTTTTCAATATGGGCGTAATCAAATATTTCAATGCCTACTTTATGTAAAATACTTTATAAGGTCGACTTTGAAACATTCCTCAAGGATTTCCAAACTTTGATTTTAGTGAACGAAGTCGTGATGATCTTGATGTTGGTCATTTAGCTTATTTTCCGTCCTTGGAATTTTGTTTGGGGTGATGGCACCTCCTTGTTCCTCAAAACAGCCACCAGCCCTAAGACCTTAAATGGTCAAAAATTGATGGAAACCGGGCTTGAGCGTTGCTTATGTGTCATGTCCCAACTACTGTGGGTGGTAGAAGAGCGGTAGTCATTCTTATTCTTCTCAGTTGGATTGAAAGTCGTACATTGCTTTTAGGTGCTTGATGTGCTTTTATACTTGGTCATTATGTTGTTTTTGTGTGAGTTTCATGTGTGGTGTTCGTCGTTGTGTTGCGATGTTGAATATAATGTCCTTATTACCTCTCACACACACACAAAAAATAAAAATAAAAAAATTGCACTTGTTATGTGAGGCTTGTTGTCATAACAAGGAGGTTCTTTACAAACTCTTCCTTGATTGGTGCAATAGTAATAAAAATAAAATTCTCATTTGATTCCATATCCTCAGGCTTCTTGCAAGTGGCATTTTCTCTTCTACATTAAGTTTGGTATGTCTCTAAGCTTTAACATATCCTACATTTTCGCTCTCGCAAATATCTATGGATTCAATGTAAATCCCTCTATGCAAATTGAATAAAAATAAGACTCATTTCTTCTATCAAATGAAAACACATTTTGAAAAACGCTTAGTTTTAATCGAATGTATTTTTCATGTTCCAGGTATTGTACTGGCAACATATCGATTGATCTATTTACATCTTGGATACCAACATACCAAAAAAACTTGCACAAGACAAGAACTTGTTAACTTGAAAATCTCTCAAGAAATTAGTTGAATATAAATTTGAACACGTTTAAATAAAATATCATGTGTACATGTAACATTTATATATAGACACACCTACGCATATCCTTTGATGATTATATTCATGCCTTAGCGCCATTTTTCACCATTACCATTCAACAAATTGTGTGTTCAATGAATTTAAATCGATTAGCATGAGGGTTCAGTTGATACCTTCCAAGTGCTTGTTTTATACATGCCCCCTGCAGTTGTCGGCTCTCCTTTCCATGATCTAGTCTCAAAAAAATTCCAACAATGTACGTTTAATTTTATGAAAACAACTTGACCAATAGATTTATTGTGAATATTTGAACTGACTCGCACACTCATCTAACCATATCCAATGTCGATCAACTGATTTCATCGCTCTTTCAATGAACTATAAAATCAAAACAATGTTGTATAATGTGTGTCGGTAGTTTGATCACTTATATAAAAGGATATTCTTTAATAAATAATACGCTAATTACTATTGGTTCTTTTATGTTATCAAGAATCCATTGATAATGTCTATATAGAACATGAAAATATATCGGGTGACTTGACTGTGAAGATAATATTCACTCTATATTTCTTTTTTGTGCAATGAATGTGTAATTCTCTAAAATCAACTACGCATAAAATTGTCCCTGGTGGAAGCACTTCATGTGATTTTTTGAATTATAGATCTTTCCATCGAGACGAGGAATTCTTAGTGCATTTATAGATTTCTTCCTCAAACTTTCAAAAAATATATCACAAATTTTATCTACCTTCAATCAATCGCTTTGGAAATAACATTTGAAGAATGAGCCATGATGTTGATATATTCATATCTCTTCCAATTCGACTTTATATTGGAAAATGATTTATCATTCATATCAATATGATACTTTAAATGAAACAAAATTAGATTTCCACAACGCTCACATTTTTTCCCACCAACACATTTTTTTTGTAAAATAAATCATCATCTTCTTTCACATAGAATTTTAGATATAAAACACGAATGGAAGGAGGAGGTGAACTTAGCCACAAAGTTTTACCAAAATCCAAAAAGCAGTTGTAATACAACTCAAATTCCACATGATAATGACACAACATCATGTCATGAACAAGGATAGGTCTAACAAACCATGGTATTTGTTGCAAAAATGTATTGATGGAAATTTTAACTTCTTTGTGCTCTTTGAACTTATTGAACAACTATATTTGTGTCACAGTCATATGTTTTGGGTGCGTTCTTCATATTGTTTTCGCTCTATTCTTTGTCACACACATCCCTTGTATGTGGTTAAACACAAATATCTCTTCCAACCAACAATTACGGGCCACCTCTCTTAATGATTTTCTGCAAGTCTATCTTTGTAGGGTTGTCTAGAATCATTGTCCAACAAGCCAATTGATCATTTACATCTATTTGCAATCTAAATTTCTATGTTTCTGTAATGTTTTTCTGACGCTCTCATCATTTTGCCAGTCATGTCAAAAAATTCCTTTATATTGCCATAGATGAAATAACTGCTTGTATTGCTATATCGCAACATGGACATTTTCTTTTTCGATTTTCCAAAATCTTTTAATACACTAGTTATATTGTTAAAGACATTTTGTTTCACCTTTGTATCCTTTTTTCGACTTTTGAATACCTAATAATGATGTAGCTTCTTTAACTTTCTTGACTTCATTAGACAAAGTAAAAGTTGATCTTGTACCATCGATTCATCTTTGGAAAATGGATTATACATATTCTTAGTTCGATATCTTATATAATGCTTAGTTTTTTCCTTAAATTTGTGAGTATCAACATTTAATATTTCATCATTACGTTGATAGATTCTCTTGCATATTTCAATTTAAAAGTTTATATTAAAACATAACCCAAACACAAATCAAACCATATATATACTTGAGTGTTCATCTTGTAATATCTATATTTATGTACATACCTATAGGTGATTTAGTCTTCTTCTTCAATTTCGGGTTTTAACGCCTTCTTCTTCAATTTCGCTTTCAATGCCTTCAAGCTTCAATTTTAGTTTCAATGTCTTCTTCACATTAAGGGACAAATATATTTTTTTTGAAAACATCAAATTGTAATTACAATCAATTATATTATTTACAATATTTTAAATTTGAATTTTGTAATTATATATGTTCCAATGTGTGTTGGGTTCTTCATAATCATAGCGTACATGGCTACCTGGTTGAACTTCTTCTCATTGAAAATCTCTATTGATTATCATCTTTTATTTCTTCAACATTTTCAATGCCACGTTCTTGTTTCTTTCTCCAATAATGCTCTTTCCTTTGTTCGTTTTGACGAGTATCATCTTGAGTGCGATGAAATTTTCTCTTGCGCAAAATTTTGTTTCCCATGAATTTTATAGTTATCTATAAAAGATATGTTCAACAAAAGCTTCACCTTGAAAAAATGTTCAACATTTATCTTTCAACATATAAATTGTTATTCTAATAAAAACTTGAACAAACATCAATTACCTTATTCAACAAAAACCAAAAAGATGATTCAAAACTTTGTTTAGGTGATCTAGAAAACCATCATGTATCGATATCAATCCTCCGATTAAGCCTATGGAATAGAGGGAACAAATAAAGAAAGAAAATAATGCAGTTGTAATCAGTGATAGAAATGCTTTGAAATCTCTATCCCTGAGCTCATATCTACCATTCCATCCGATGAATTGTGTTAAATGTGTTCGACTGAAAGCATATTTATACAATTTTTCGTGAAATGAAACTATACGACGTGTCTTTTCATTTTTTTCGAGCGACAAAATTTCCTCAAAACGCTTTCGACCGAAAGAAGTTTTTTTCAACCAAAAACCTTGAAAACCATTCTCTTTTTACGGTTTCCGTTAAAAATTTGTCTTTCAGCCGAAATAATATTTGTTCGGCTGAAATATTATTGTATGTTATTGTAGTTGGAATTATCTTACATGGATAATTGTGTCAAATAAAATGATACATGTTATTGTAGTTGGAAAGCTTCTTAGATGGCTAATTGCGTTAAATAAAATGATACATGTTATTATAGCTGGAATGCTCTTAGATGGATAGTTGTGTCAATTAAAATAATACATGTTATTGTAGTTGGAATACTCTTAGATGGCTAATTGCATCAAATAAAATGATACATGTTATTGTAGTTGGAATGCTTCTTAGATGGCTAATTGCTTCAAATAAAATGATACATGTTATTGTAGTTGGAATGCTTCATAGATGGTTAATTGTCTCAAATAAAATGATACATGTTATGTATTTGGAATGCTTCACAGATGGCTATTTGCGTCAATTTTCAATATGTGTTTGTAGTTGGACGATGGATGGATGGTTTCATAGGCGAAATTGCATCAATTTAATTGATAGTGTCAATGAAGTAGGACTATGGTTGGATTGTAACATAGGTGGTATGGGTGTCAATTTGTTGACATATGTTTTAGTAATTAGATTCTCTTGGGCCACTAAATAATATTGATGTACGATTGTTTTAGTAATTAGATTCTCTTATGCCACTAAATAATATTGATGTTGTTAGGTTTATTAATTGTATTACTCTTATGCCATGATTAATTGATAAGTGAGGTTGATTGATTGATCTAGTTTTTTTCGAATGATTTCATTAGTGGGATCTAGACACCTCCTTGTTCCTCATAACAAATGCCAGCCATGAGACCTTAAATGGTCAAAATCAGTCGAATGAATCCTGGGCTTCAACATTGCTTATGTGTCCTGGAGGTCCTAACCGTGTCGGATAGGTTGGGTGGGTATGTTAGCAAATATTTAACAGACATCGAATGCTTGTCATTGATGGCAAGTAGCATGCATAAGTTCAGGAAGATCGAATGATCGAAGGCAACACAACCAGGCAAGATCTGAATGTAGACAAGAAGAGATCGTTGAAGAGGAGGATAGATCTCAGGCGTTAGATCCAAGCGCAGGATCCGACCATCGTTGGATCAAGAAGAACCTGCACGTCCTTTAAGCTACAAGGAGAACTGGGCGTAATTGTGATATGCGAAATCACGATGTAATCTGAGCCGTCAGATCAAGCTTTGATCTGGACTGTTGATTCCAGTCCATGTCGGAGTTTCAAGGATCGCGTGTTGGAGATGTCAAAGAAACAATGCAACAAGAATGTCGATTTCGCGATATGAAAAATTGAAATTCAATCACAGCCATTGAATCAAGCTCATATCTAGACCGTTGATCTAACTCCATATCGGAGTTTCAGGGATCGCAACATGGAGAGGCAAGTAAACAATGCAACAAGAATGTCGATTTTGCGATAAGTGAAATTGCGATTTAATCGCAGCCATTGAATAGAGATCAGATTTGGACCATTGACGTAACTCCATATCGGAGTTTCACGAATCACGACATGGAGAGGAAAAGAACCCAATGCAACAAGAATGCCGAAATCGCGATTCAATTGTAGCCATTGAATCAAGATCACATCTGGACCATCGAATCACAGGACATGTGGCAAGTGATTGAATTTTCGCTGACTTGGGGTCAACTGAGCATAGTGTTGAAATTCACGAAATGAGAAATTGCAAAAGCGTTTTTTTGCATAGGTGCTTGGTTATGAACATAGTCATATTGGGGAAGGAGCTAGTCTATAAAAGTTTTGTATCAAAATTTCATAGATCGAGATTTGTAAGTGACAAGAACATTGAACATCAGGAGTGTCGAAATCGCGATATGCGAAATCGCAAAATGATCAGAACCGTCAGATCAAGTGTTGAACGAAGGGTTACTATTCTCTCTCACAGTTAACTCCTCAGTTTGGAATCTTTTAGCAAAACAGACTCATGATTGCCGATTAGTTGGCGTTTTAGTTGCTGAGACAATTGTCTTCATTTTGCCTAAGGAGATGGGAAGTTGAACCGCCGTAAGAGTGTATAAAAGAAAATGAGACAGACAGCGTGATGTTGGTTGTTCTGCATGAGAAAAGAATGTAACTGTAAGAAAAGGAATATGAGAGAATGAACAGGAGGAGATTGAGCATATGTGCAGTGTGAGGTGAAAGGCAGAGAAAAATAACAGAACAAGTTGAAGAAGAGAAGAATGACAGAACAATTTTATGCAGAGAAGACCTGCTAAACAGAAAGAGGAAGAAATGAATTGCAGTACAGTTAGAGGATGACCAGATGTACAGAACAAAGAAAGATTGGTAAGAATTGATGTATCTGTGTAGTTGAATGTTTTTATGTTCATTTATGTTCTAGGGAGGTTGGGAGGTGCTCGGGAGGACTATTGTCCTCAGAGGTTCAAGTGAGAGCTTGAACCCAGGGAGTTGTAGCTTCCATCTGGTTGCATCCAGAGAAACCAGGGTGGCAGGGTGGTGCAAGGGAGAACAAGTGTTCTCTGTTATATAGGTTGGAGCCTGTGTAATTGGAAGTTGGTGCTGGAACATATAGGGAGTTGGTGCTTCCTTCTAGTGGGTGCTAGAGAAACCAGGGAGTTGGTCCTTCCTTCTAGTGGGTGCTAGAGAAACCAGAGAGTTGGTGCTCTCAGACAAGTTGCAGCTTGTAAAACAGAGGTAGCAGCCTCACATTGAGTTGGTGCTCAATTAAATATG
>SNQJ01S0089115.1:0-26863 GCA_010110895.2 Picea sitchensis | reverse complement strand
TGTAAGTCTTACTTTCTATCAATTTAATACAGTAATATGTCCCTTTCCCATAAAGCTAATGTCACTTTATTACATAACTCCTTGATCATATGTATAGATTAGTTGTTGAATGTATTGAATTGTCTTCACTTCGATTGGTTTGTATTTTTGTGGTCTGGATGGTGCAAGAGCATTGGAGCGAAACTAGTACAACAGAGACCCAAGGAAGCGTTCCTAAGGTATGTACATGATCCTTGCTTCCTAGTTCATTCAATAGTTTAAATCTAGGGAAAGAGTATTATTCTGTCATGTTTTGTTCTAGATCCAGGTGGATCTAGGGAGATCGGTTTGTGTCCGCACTTACGGATTAATCCTGAAACAACAACATAAAAGGAACACTCACAGACACCCATATAACACGGAATGACATGCAGTAAAAATTGCTTCTGATTATATTAATATGGCAAATGCTTGTATTTTACAAAGGTGTTCTCGAGCCCTCTCTGGCTCTTTTCTCCTCTAACTCGTCTCTAACTTTTTTTCTCAAAATGAGATCTAAAAAATCTCTTTTACCTGAGGGGCTCGTTGAGCGCTTCCCTCCAGGTCTACCTACTCTAATAAATTACATTTAATGGTTGTCTAGTCCAGCATCTAGATCTGGATCTCAGTCGACCTAGCATTAAAGTCGATCCTATCTAACACCTGCACAAAGGCACGGCTTCCATGGCTCACCAGCCTAAGCATTTAATTACATTCATTTCAAATTTGAATGGGGTTGCGCCTCTCTTTCAGCTCTGAATGCGTGCGCGCTGACGTGGCTGGCTGGCTGGCCGGCTATCGTGGAGAGATGCTCCTGCATCATACTCCTCAGCTGCAAAATCATGGGCTCCTGCTCATGCGCTTCCCCTCTAAGGGGTTGGAAATCCTCCTGGATCCCAAACGAATCTGTGGAGCTGTCCATCCGCTCCATCCTCCTGCTGCTCTACTGCTGTTGTTGTTGCTTCTTTCCTTCTGCCCAGCTGCTCCCCGCTGGCAGTTTCTGCAGATCTCAACATCATCCTTCTGATGTCCTCTATCTCTTTGTCCAGTTGCTCCAATGGTTGATTCTGTTCTTGGAGTCTCCTCAGCTGCAAAAATTTTCTGCACATGAGAAGATCACCACGATCTCCCATGCCTTCTTCATCTGTTTCCAACTTTACCTATTGGATGTGCACGCTCTGCACTTTCACCCTCTCTTCTAGGGCTTCAAATTGATCCCACAGATCAGCAAAACATATGTTGTCTGCCTCTTCTTCCTCTTCTATTTCTGCAACCTCCCATGTTGCAGTCTCTTCAGCTTCCTGGCTGAAAATATTGAGCCATTCCTCAGAATGCTCACCATCTTCTTCCGCTTCTGCTTCTTCTTCTACTATCAGATCCAATGCTATAGCGCTCTCATCTCGGTGGCTGAAATCATTGAGTTGTTCCTCAGAACACTCATCATCCTCTTCGTCTGCTCCTTTGACTGTCAGCTTCAACGCTACAGCTTCCTCAGCTTCTTGGCTGAAATCATTGAGCCATTCCTCAGAATGCTCACTCTCTTTTCCTTCTGCTTGGGCAGCTTCCAAAGTCTGCTCCAATTCTTCTTCTTTTCTGACAGTCATCGTCAGCTCAAATTTCCTTTTGTCAGTCATCTCTAGCTGTGATTGTTCTTCTGTTGTTGCTTCCCCTGCAACACCGATTCATGCCTCCTCCTGGGCAATCGGTAGGAATACTTGTATTCCCCCAATCATCAGAATATCATTTTGATCTTCCACCTCTTCTGTCAGCTGCATCTGCTGATCCTTTTCCATCTTCTCTGTCAGCTCCTCTAGCTGATTCCAACTCACTTATGAGTTTATGAGACCCCCAGCTAGTCTCATCTGTTCATCCCTGCCCACCTGGCAATATGGGATGCTTTCGCTGCTTCCCTGGTAGACTATGAGATCCATCGATCCAATCTTCATCAGCACCCCTTGTTGAATCGAACTCACCTCTGAGTCCATGAGACTTTCAGCTAGTCTCGCATTTTCATCTCTGCCCACCTGGCAGTTCAATACGCTTCCACTGCCCACCTGGCAGTCTTCGATGCTTCCTCTGCCCTCTTGGCAGTCTTCGAGATCCAGAAGCGATCTCTGATCATTGCCCAGCTGGCAACGTGAAATTTCCTGGCTGTCCTCCTGACAGTCCGTGAGATCCTCAGCTGATCTCAACTCGTTGCCCTCCTGGAAAACTGGAATTTCCATTCCTCTGCCCTCCTGGCAGTGCTTGAGATCCTCAACTGATTCCAATCCATCCTCTTCATCATCGAGACCTCTCCCAGTCTCTGGCCAACAATGATCAATCATATCTCCCTCTGTGGCCTTGAGGTTTTCAGCATACCTCAACCACTTTCTCAATAGCCTACGTTGTCTCATGACCATCAGCTCCCTGAATGGCCATTTCACCTTTGCCTTCTCCATGGGAAAATTTCGCATTCGTCTCATCCTCCTATCCTACCGCATCTGTAGTTCAAACTCCTCTATGTCTGCCTTTAATTCATAAAGTTCTCTAGTCATTTCTTTATCAAATTCCGCAAGCTTTTCTGCCTTGCTTTTCTTCCTATGACCTTCAGTAGCCATCTTGTTGTCTCTGTCTGCCTCTCTGGAAAACCTGCTATTGTCACTCTACATCCCTGAGTGTTCCATCTTCATCTTACAGTCCTGCTAACTATCTCCTTGATTGCTGCCTACCTCCAAACAATCATCACAGAGTCCTCAGCAACTCTGTCTTCTTCCTCCTGCCTTCTCTTTCTCCTCTTGCCTGAAATATACAGACAAGAAATATGCTCTGATACCACTTGACGCAGGCGAGCTACATCCCTCTCCTCAACTCTCCACTCACCCGCTCACAGGATCTGTTTTCTCCATGGCCCAAAGAACTCAATTTTTTCTTCTATTTCCCCATCGGGAAATCTGCACCCACAGAAATATTTCCCCGAGGTCTACCCTTTACTACCGGGAGATCATCTAAATCTCGCTATCTTGCGAGTTCGTGACTCAAAGCCTCTCTCTCTCTTCCTTTCAATTCATGCGATACCCGACCTGGCGATACGGGTATAGCTCCTTTATTAGTGCCCTCACCACATGCAACCGTGGGCTAGGCTTAAATGTTAGCGCCTCTCGAAACTCGCACCTTCGCGAGTTTGTGAGTCGAACTCTCGTGCCTCCCGTTGCGATCCTCCGAGACGGGATAGGTCAACACTAAGATAACTCCTCCCTCGACGGATTGCACTATTCGCAACCTCGCAACATCGCAACAGGCTCAATGCCCTCCTGGCAGAGCTCCTCACAGAATCCCCAGCGATTCTGGTCTCTCCTTCAAACTCTCAACAGAGTTCTTCTTCTTCTGCACCACTGTGCATATGCTCGATGCCCACCTGGAAGAGCTCCACAGAACTTACAGCAAAGTTCTGCCTGCAAATGTGTTTCAGCTACACAGCCTTGCCGCCAAGGTATTCAGCAACCTTGAGGTCTTCTTATTGAGTTGTTGACTCCAGTTATGTGCCTCAGCACGCCTTTGTCTGAACCCCGCAGTGTTCAGAAGTGCATCCTCAGTGCACTGGTATTCAGAGTCCGCAACACTCTGTCACTCCCTCCTGGCATGAAACCTCAAAGACCTTCAATCCTGAAATCAAACAAACTCCCGCAGAATGCATCAACAACCATACATTCACAACATAAAAGGAACACTCACAGACACCCATATAACACGGAATGACATGCAGGAAAAACTGCTTCTGATTATATTAATATGGAAAATGCCTATATTTTACAAAGGTGTTCTCGAGCCCTCTCTGGCTCTTTTCTCCTCTAACTCGTCTCTAACTTTTTTTCTCAAAATGAGATCTAAAAAATCTCTTTTACCTAAGGGGCTCGTTGAGCACTTCCCTCCAGGTCTACCTACTCTAATAAATTACATTCAATGGCTGTCTAGTCCAGCATCTGGATCTGGATCTCAGCCGACCTAGCATTAAAGCCAATCCTATCTAACGCCTGCACAAAGTCATGGCTTCCATGGCTCACCAGCCTAAGCATTTAATTACATTCATTTCAAATTTGAATGAGGTTGTGCCTCTCTTTCAGCTCTGAATGCATGCGCGCTGACGTGGCTGGATGGCTGGCTGGTTGGCTATCGTGGAGAGATGCTCCTGCATCAGATGGCAGAGCAGGAGATCCATTCAAGATGTTTCTCGAGGAATCCCTTGTGCCACAAAGGAACGAGATGATGGACAACTTTAATAAAATCCTTCAATGACTAACAATGGTGGCCAATGAATCTTTGACAAGCAGACATTTCAAAGGTTCGACACCCTTCAAGGTACAAGTCAATTTTGATATTCCCTTGTTTGAAGACCATATATATGTAGATGCTCTAGAAAAATGGTTGAATCTGCTAGAAGGTTATTGCTTTGTCCAAAACAAATTCAAGAGCAAAAATATCATATTCCCGC
Source organism: Picea sitchensis (assembly GCA_010110895.2). NCBI lineage: Eukaryota > Viridiplantae > Streptophyta > Pinopsida > Pinales > Pinaceae > Picea > Picea sitchensis. Next base: position 22,374 of record SNQJ01S0089115.1, on the reverse strand, counting down.
TCCTTAAATATCTTCCCCATGTCAGAGATTGGTGGGAAGGTTACTAGGATAGATACACCACAAATGAATCTATGTCATTCTAAAGAGAACCCACTTGGGCAGCCTTTGTAGATGTCCTCAAGGAGGAATTATACCCTGTTGAAAACTATGATGACCAATACACGAGATTATGCTAATAATGAAATGAGATACAAATGAAAATATAGCGAAGAACACATAAATACAATGAAACCCAACTTCTATTAATGAATAAGATAGAAAAACATTCTAGAACAAAAATTGGCATAATGGGGTAGCTTATCTCTGAAGAGAAAGAGATGTTTGCTACAGTACATTTGCAACAAGATTTACATCACACTCCATTGCATGATTAAAGGGTCTCCTTCACCTCAATTATGTATGAGAGAGTGAGAGGAGAATAATTCCCATGACGCATGTGGGATAAATTGGTCTAAGTTGATAAAATGAAACCACTCCTTGGTTGGATCCTTCTTTGCCTACAACCACATGTTGTGGCATGATGCTTGGAAATTCGCTATCTATCCAAACTCCTGGATAGTTTCTGAGGAGATCCTCCATGTATCCACCAAGTTGTTCTGGATCTCTGTTAAGTACTGAGCCAACATGTCGTTTTTTACTTTATTTGCCTTGGGATCTGGTGTACTACGAAGGGATGTGTAGCACGTTGCGCCACAGTTGCCTGTCCTTGGCAGGAACATAGTGTATGCAGGTTCCTGCCACCCCATAAGTGAAATGAGGATGAGTAACCACAAGTAGTGGAACTCAGAGCCCCAGTCTTTCCCATCCTTTCAATATTCAAGGAATGAGTTCAGTAGATAAGGGGCCCATCTCATCGAGCTCCCCTTTGCGCACTACGCCACAACTGCTACTACTCCTGCAGGCACTTCTTCTTTTCGACACTTGCACATTAATTTGCAACCAAGAAATATTGTTGCAAATTGTGTCACATGATCATTGATGTCATTGATCTCGATACCTTTGCTACCCCTCTCTATGCCATATTTTGCTTTGATCTCATCTGAGATTGCTTTCGCTTTAGTTTTGTCTTCTAGGTATTGTTCTGACTTCTCTCCATATTTGGGTAGTCCTGTAATCATTGCGATGAGGTCAACGTTGATAGGAATTGGCCTATCCATCCACAATATGCCTCCATGCATCCTTTCTAACAGTTTTTTGACACATCTGTTTATGTGTTTCGCACACCCAAAATGCGTTATGTCTAATAAGTTCATGTTGTCGGTGTTGTACAGTCCCAGGATCCACTATGAAGGATCCAACAGTGGCGCGCCTGATGGGCCTTCTCATATGCTCTCTAGGTAGCTCTGTGGTGCCAAATCTGGGAACTTTATGGTGTCAGAGACATCATGGTCGGAGTACTTAAGGCTATCGACTCCTCCTACCATATTATCTTCGATCTTCACTCCCTTGGGAATTTTGGGCATCATTATATCCAATTTCGCCTGTGTGTGTTGTACGCCTTGTGCACTGCTTTCTGCTCTCACCTTCTTTTTCCCTTGTGGGGACAATACCCCACCCTCTGGTATGGCCTCTTGCTTTGTTTCATGCTCTGGTTCCGACTCTAGGCCCTGCTGCGTGGAACCCATGGCCGGTTCTGCTTGTTGCGGTCCTTTTCCCCTAGACGCATCGGATTTCGTTCGTTTGGCGTCCTCTTCCAGCTACTTGAGCTCTTGTGCGGGTTCTTGCTCCTCTTCCACATGCAATGTGGTCTGCTCATACTCTGGTGTGTGGATTTCATCCACATCCACCACTATGGGCATCTCATTTGTTCTGGTTTGTGGCACCCGAGTGCTACTCTGTGTGTTTCGTCCAATTCTTCTTGGCGTTTCGACCATCGGTGGTGACATGGCGAGGAAATCCAAATTACAGGCTTTCAAATTTACATATGGTAGCACAAATTTGCACTCTATCTCTCTTCCACTCGACTCTGCGTTCTTCGCCTTAGCAAATAACACAATGGGTCACTTCCACCCCTTTTTCCGAATTTATAGCGGGATGGAGAAGTGACAGTTGTGTCGCACTGATAGTTGTCACTTTTTCACTTTTTGTTTTGTTTCTTGTGCGATGTACCTTTCTACATGTTAACTAAACTTATGCACGCAGTGTTTTCGAACCCTAGTTTTCTTGCAGCGCATCGTTCTGTTCTACCAATTCTATTTTGTCAAGTCCCTCCATGCGCGTCAATTTGTTTTTATTTTTATCCCCTTTTTACTTTTTATGGCTTTCCTTCTTTTTCTTCTTTTTATTTGTTTTTCTCATTGTTTTCCCCTTACTTCTACTATAATACACTATATACATATCTTCTTACTACATAGTAACTTTCTAAATACTAGGAGGTTGATTGTCCCTATACAGTTTCATTGGACTCCCATTGATCATTCCTCTGAGTTCTGTACCTCCTAAATATTTCAACTATACAACTCCCCCCTCTGTGACAGTATTCACTTCATATGGTCCCAACCAATGCATTCTCAATTTTCCTGGATGCTGAATAAATTTATTGTCATACACAAAGACTAGGTCTCCCTCCTTCACACTCTTCCTATCAATATGTTTGTCATGCCAAGCCTTGTCCCTTGCTTTCTGTACTTCTTGGTGAAATCCTACTAGAATCATATCTTCTTCCATCTCTGTCATTCAACTTAGCCTTTCTTGTGGTACGCCTCGTTCTGTCATGTTGGTGATTGCTATGAACCAACTAGGTACCAAAAATTCTAATGGCATCACTGTTTCTTGTCCATACACCAACTTGAATGGTGTTTGTCCTGTCAACTTTTTGCATGTCATCCTGTATTCCCATAATACTGCTGGTATCTTCAAATCCCAATCGTCCCTGTTGACATTGCAAATTTTGGTCAATGCATTCTCTAGGATCTTTTTAAAGGCTTCCACTATCCCATTTGCTTGCGGGTGATAGGGTGTACTCTTTTGATGATAGACTTCAAACTCCTCAGTCATAGCCTTGATAGTACTATTGATTAAGTGAGTGCCTTGGTCACTCATCAAAATCCTTGGGCATCCAAATCTAGTGATCACTTGCTCAAACAAGAAGGGTGTTGTTGTCTTTGCTCTACAATCTTTTACTGGTGTTGCTTCTACCCATCTCGTTAAGTACTTTTTCACAGTAATGATATACCTTACTTCTGACCTCTTTACTGGTGGGTTAATTGGTCCCACAAAGTCTATTCCCCATTTTTTGAATACTTGCAAGGTTACTTGTGGTCTTAGGGGCATCTCATCCCATCTATTAGGTTTTCCAACCCTCTGACATACATCCCATCTCTAGCAGTAGTCCTTTGCATCTCTGTGGATGGTCGGCCACCATAGTCATGTGTTCAATACCTTCTGTGTGGTATCTTTTCCTGCATAATTTCCTTCAGTTATTCCCTCATGAGCCTCTACTAAAATCCTAGGCCTCTTATGGCCTAGTACACATATTCTCAAGATGATGTCTGTGCCCATGTTGTATAAGTGTCTTGCAATTGATTGATAGTCTGCAGCTTTGACTACGAGATTTTTCTTTTACGCAGTGTTGAATTATTGTGGCGCAGTCCATGTACTCAAGTATTCAATGATGTCAACAAAATATTGATCAGCTACTTGGACTAAAAATAACTGTGCATCACAGAAGTTGTCCTCTAAATTTGTAGGTTCCTTTCCATTGGTGATCCTCGACATGTGATCAGGTCCTACATTCAACTTCCCTGGTTTGACTATCACTTCAAAGTCAAATTCTTGAAACATCAGTAACCTTCTACAGATTCTCCCCTCCAACATTGGATTATTGACTAGGTACTTGAGGGAAGAATGATCTGTGAACATTTAAAGTGTTTCCCAAGTAGATAGTGTTTGAACTTTTGCAGTGCATATACCATTGTTAGGCCTTCTCTCTCTATAGTATTGTAGTTATGCTTTGACTATGATAGTTTCCTGCTTGCAAATGCTATAAGATGGTCTAACTCTCCTACTCCTGGCTACGCTAAAATAGCTCCAAGTGTTATGGCTGATGCATCTACATGCACATGAAACGTATTTTCCCAGTCTGGGAATACTAGTTTCTTTTAGAGTTTCCAAACCTCGCTGACAGTTCTCATTCCACTGGAATTTACTATCCTTTTTCAACAATTTCTCTATCGACACAGTGATTTGCGCATACCCTTTTATGAATTTCCTGTATTAGCTTGTGTGTCCCAATGTTTCTCTCAACTGGCATACTGATTTGGGTGGTGGTAAGTTAACAATGACTGCAATCTTTGCAAGATCCACCAATAGCCCTTGTTTGCAGACTATATGTCCCAATAGTATTCCAAAAGGTGTCCCAAAGATGCACTTCTTAATATTTAATGATATCTGACACTGCCTGCATCTTTCCAACATTAGCCTTAACACCTCTACATGATATTTCAATAGACTATATACGGTCCAATCATCCAGATACACTTCTAAAAAGTGATGGATAAATTCTTTGAATGCAGTTATGACTACTCTTGAGAATATTGTTGGTGTGTTCTTCTTCCCAAAAGGCATGACTGTGTACTGGTAGGATCCCCATTATGTGGAAAAAGTGGTCTTGTACCTGTCTTCTGGAGCTATCTTGATCTGATGGCAGCCTGAGAATCCATATGTGAATGAGTATGCTTCCTGGCCTCCCACATTCTCTAATACCTCATCTATGAAAGGGGTGGGAAAAGGGTCATGTAGTCAAGCATCATTCAGCTTTCTTAGATCGACACATATCCTTATGCCTCCTTTCTTCTTCTCCTAGACTACCATAGAGCTTATCCATTATGATTCTTCTATTGGTTCGATGATACCAGCTTCCAACATTTTGTCAATTTCTGTTTTTACTTTCTGCTTATATATTGGGTTCAGTCTATATGGTCGTTATCAAACAGATCTAACCTCGGGTTTGAGAGGTATCTTAATCTCTCCTAGATCTCCTGCTATGCCTTTCATCTCTGTAAATGTTGTTGGGAATAGGTCACTGTACTTGCGCAACAACTCGGTTATTCTTTCTACTATTTGTTCATCCCAGTAATCTCCAATATTTGCCATTTTGGGATTATCATTTGTCCCAATATTTACTTTCATCACCTTGATTGGCTTTGCAAATACTTCTGATTCGAGGGATGGACCTTCCACCTCTCTTTCTCCTTCAATTTTTGTAATTTGAATGGTGTGTGGGTCATCTTCATCTGGTGCTTCTTCATGCACATGATAGCATGACAATAGTTCTTTCACTATCTGTCTATTTTGTTGTTGATACTTTGTTATACATTCAACTTCTGGTTCCTTAATAAATATCGTCGCTCTGATTTGTTTGCGTGTTGAATCAATGTTGGTGTTATCATGTTCAAATGAGAAAGTGACTATAAAATTTTGTTGTAATGTTGTCCATTCTGTAGTGCCTCTGCGCAGTTCCTGGTCCACATACCAGTTCGATGGAATTCCTTCGAATGTGTGAATGAAGTGATGAGGCCACTCTTCAAGTGGTGTCATTTTCCATAGTGTTCTGCACTTCTCCAAGTGTTCCATTGGTGTCCTATGTCCATCATATCTCTGCATCTCATTGTTTCCATGTTTTGTGTCGAATCTAATGCGCAATAACCGCTTACATTGGTACCAGTACTTGACTGTCTCTTTGTGTGCACCCTACCATCTTGCAGGTGTTGCCTTAAGTGTTATGGCCAGAGCTAAGAGCCTCTGATTTTCCAACACTTCATCTTCGTATCTTGTTAGGAATTCTTCTAATTCATTCACCCCATGAAAACCAGGAGGTTCTCTTATCTCTGTACTTACCCATCTTACTGCGCGGTCTATTCTTGTGCACCTTCTTGTAGATACTTCATGTAATCTATGCTGCCAATTCTCCAACCTTGTATCTCAATCTGAAGTGCATGATGTGATACTTCTCCAGCTGAGTACTCCATCTACAGTTGGATTTACATAATCTTCGTCTCGTGTGGTGGTTCTATATAACTAGTTGATTTCCTCCAGGTCTAAGCAAGTGGGTTCTACAAACCTTTCTCCTTCTGATGGGTCTAGTGGCACAACAATTATGTATTCTCCTGACTCGAATGTCATCTTCCTTGTCTTCAAATTGATTATGGCCTGGTTGTCAAATGCCCAATCCAAGCCAAGCAATGTTGGATAAGGTGTTGTGCCATCCACTATTTCTATCACTTCAAAATCGGCTTTAGTGCGCACTCCATCCAGATCTATTGTCACACCCTTTAGCCTTCCAATTGGTAGAACCCTATGTTGATTTGCGAGTTTCAACTGAACAGGTGAATATCCTAGTGAGGGCTCTCCCATACATTGCCATGTCTTCTTGGGTAACACATTTACTTCGGAGCCTAAATCCAGTATAATATTCCCCATGTTGAAGTCTCCAATGTTGGAATTCACTCTGAACTCTCTACTTGTCCTCATCCTTGTATGCAAGTGATTCACTATTTTCTGCTCTAGTTTTCCCTCTACGTCTGTGTTACATATTTCTATCATATTTTGTAATACTTTGATAGATGATGGATCATTTAGTAGTTTAACACAGGATTGCAGAAAATCCTTTATGGTACTTACTTGTCTTAGGGGCTCTGCTTCATCAGTGTGATCCAACGATGAAGGAATCACATGCGTTGGTACGTCCTGAGTATGTTGTGCAGTTGATGTAGATGTGATGTCTGGCTTCAAGAATTCTTGTCTGGATTGCTTGAATAGCTCCTTTTCGTTCTGCGCATCAAACAACTTATGTGGTTCGACATTCTTCTTCACCCATTGGTGTTGTGCTAGATGTTGTATTATTGCGTCATCTCATGTTTTAGCTCCTCTGTGTGTAACTATGTTGATATTTCTTCCATCATCCCTCGCTACTACAGAAATCCATTGAACATTCTGATTGTTATGATTCCTCTTTTCCTGGATCTTCCCCAATAGTGTCGAACAGTCTTCTGTTTCATGATCTGATGCGCGACCATACATACATGTCGCAGGTGGAAGTGGACATTCTCTTGAATAGTGTCCTAGTTGTTGAAACTTATAGCATACCACGGATCCTCTACCTCTTTCAAAGCCTCCTCTACCTCGTCCTCCACCTCTATAGCCAGCTCGATCTCCTCGCGGTGCATTGTACTAAGGCACCTAATTATACTACGCGAGATTATATTGTGGCTGCGCGGTATTGTATTGTGGTTGTGCAGTGTTATATGGGTTTGGTACTTGGTTAAATTGTGGTGCAGCTTTCCCTGTCATCATTTATTTCTGCACCCTATAGGTGTCTGATGTTCTTTCCCTCATCAACTCCATTGTCCTGCAATCTTTGTCATCATGGCCCACTAACTTGCAAAAGTTGCAATATGAACTCTTAGGTACTGTCTGGTATTTCTGAATCATTAGACAATGATATGGATCATGCCCCTATGTCTTACATATCTCACACCATATTCCTCATGTCGGAAAAGGGTTTGGCAGTCCTATTTCCATGTACTGCGCGAATGTTGGGCACTCGTTCTTGTGATGTCCTTATGTCCTACATGTTGTACACCAAACAACTTCTCTTTTGTCCCTACTCATGTTCTGGTTTAGTTGAAATGTTAAATTCTTCAGATCCTCTTCAACTCCTCTATTGTTGGATCTGTCTTCTAGTATTGGTTCTCTTCTAGTTGTAAGGTTGCCTGCAGAGCCTATGCCTGAGTTTGAAACTTATGATGTCTCAAAGGGTATTTCAAGTGTGGTAGAAGGGAATTCACAAATAGATGTCTATGTTGCATATTTGTCATGACATACTTCAGCTTTCCCTTCAATCGTTTGAATCTCTGGTCAATCTCCCACATAGATTCTCCTGGTTTTTGTCTTATCTCTATCATCTCATAATGTATTGATCCTTTGAGCTAGGCTTATGGAATTCATTTATCAATAGCTTCTTGATATCCATAATCGCTCTGGTTGTTCCTGGTGGATTGTTTACAGGTAATCTCATGTACCAATCTGGTGCGCGATCTTTGAGTGTGATAGCTAATTGCACAAGTTTTGTATCCTCATATGTGATCTTCTTTGCTTCCCGGATCTTTTCATAGATGAACAAGTGCTTCTCAGGGTCCTCTGATGCCTCTCCCTTGAATTTTGGTAACCTGATGGTGGGATCATGTGTTTACATCCTAAATGATGATCTAATACTTCTACACGGTGTAGATCCTTAAATAATGCTTCCTAAACTGGTTCCCCATGTTGTTTCTCCCTGTGTAGATGTACTTCTTGTTGTGTTTCTTCCACTGAAATTTGGTTGTCTAAATGGTGGTGTTCTTTCTGGTGTGTTGGTCGCACATGGGTTTATGGGTTCCACAATGACACTGATATGGATAGGATTTTTGCCTTCGGTTCCTGCCCTTGGACCTCTTGTCTTCCTTTCATATGTCACACGTAGGATTTCCTCAATATTATCCATAGCCCGGAGATCCTCTACCTCTTCTTCATCACTTGCTAAACCTTCCCTCACGGTTATGCCTCTCTTCTTATTGTTCATCTTGTATTCGTAGGGTGCTTCACTGCGCGTTCTTCCAGTTGTTGCCATGATCTTCTTGATCTGGTCTTCCTCCATCATGATTGGATCCAAGGCCTCCTCCTTCTTTCCTTTATCCATCTCTTCCTCCATTTCTCCGTCTCTTTTCAGTGCTTCCCCCCTTCCCCCATGCACGCAGGGAAGTTTACTTGTCTAAGGCCATTGTCATTACACCTTTGTTATACAGTAACATCTTGATGGAAGTATACAACAATCTGATATACCTACCTCTAGGTCCCTTCAGGAACTCTTGCTTTTCTACATTGTAAGACTTCACGGTATCTACTGCAAATTTTGTGATAAATCCTACAACAATGTTGTCTAACCAGAAATCTAATGCACGTGTAAATTTATTGTCCACTTGTTGTAACTGCGTGATCTCCACATAATTCCATTCTAGCTGTCTAATCCGATTTGTAGGGTGGTTTTCTTTCAACCTCAATATCCACTCATGCAACACATGAGAGAAATCACAGAAAAATACTTCATGCAAGTCGTTAAATACGTACTTGTCCAAATATTTGTGTAGTGTTAAATTTGGGTTTCTGTTATCTTTCTACGCAAATTCTAGCTCCTTTGTTTTCAACCATCTATTGATCTCCACCTTCGTTGGGTTCCATGGTCTGAACATCCCCTTTTATAATCTCATTCTTCTTAACGTTTCCTCACCAGATCTGATATTCTTGTCATGATTCTTCAGCAGATCTCATTCACTCAATCCCATTCTATTCCATCCGGCAACAGAACCATTTGTTGGTTTTACTTCTCTCTTGCCACCCCTCTTGGGCTGACCCAGGTTTAGGTCTACCATGGTTTCCAACAAAACCCCTTTAAAACTATCGGCCCCTCTGGTAAACTAAAAAGCAACACAGTACACAGAGTGCACTGCGCAGTTTCACCCGAGATAGTTCTATTGGTGGCTGCAACGCTCAAGTGCTTGCAGCCTAGGAATGAGTGGGGATCTGGGATTAAAATCGGTGATATTCATTTATTACTTTAACATTCATCTTATATTGAATACCCTATCATCCTTATCCATGCATGTAGAATAGCAGATCTAACTAGTCAATCACACATTTATCTAACATCTAATCATTGACAGTAAAGGAAATACACAATAATCAATCACATAACACATGATCTATCATGGTTCACCCCTCCCGGGCTACGTCCACACATATTTGGCTGCTCTGCTCTTTTATTATGGTGTTTCCACAACTATAGCACCTCGCGCATTACAATTCTCCTCAGATGGGTCGAGATCTACAATGAGGAAGACTAGATCACACCAGGCTCCTCAGCCTGTGATCTAACCCTCAAGATCTACCTTATTTCCTCTCCTCGGCTCAACAACTTACAAAAAAAATCGTACTTATAGTCATTTTGTCTTCCAAAAACATAACAACAATAACTAACCAAAAAGGAACAACACCCCCCGACCTAGACCTCCTAGATACCTACTTATAAATGGTTTTGGCTTACCAACCATTACATCTTCTTACAAAAACTCTAACCCTGTCATGACTAGGTCTTCTTGCATGTGCGTCTCGCATGCTTTCCTCTTTTGCATGCGTGTTTGTCTTGCACGTGTTGCTTTTCCTACATGCGCATATGCCTTACATGTTCTGCTTTTCCTACATGCGCGTCTGCCTTATACGTGTTGCTTTTCCTGCCAGCTGTATTTCTCCCACGTCATGCTTTTTCCCCAAAACTGGGCATGCGCCCAACAAGTAACAAGACTAGAAGTCATCAGAATGTTCCTGGCATTTGCATGCTTCAAGAATTTCAATATTTATCAAATGGATGTCAAGTCAACATTTCTAAATGAAACTCTAGAAGAAGTCTATGTTGAAGAACTAGAAGGAATCATGCTAACAGAAAATCAAGACTATGTGTGCAAGCTAAAGAAAGATTTATATGGTCTTAAGCAAGCCCCAAGAGCATGTTTTTCAAGGTTAGATCGGTACTTACAAAAACAAGGATATAAGAGAGGGGCCACTGACAACAACTTATATATCAAAATTGAAGATCAAAATATGATTGTTGTGGTAGTATATGTCGATGATATCATATTTGGGAGTAATATTACTATAATGAGCACAAATAGGGATGACTGGGATGAAAGGGTTCCAGTAGTATTGTGGGATTTCGTGACTACTACAAAGAAACTCCATAAGTATACTCCATTCCAACTGGTGTATGGCAAAGAAGCAGTTGTCCCCACTGAGTTTATCACTATGAGCTTATACATTGTGTAAGTAACTCATATGATAGATGACTAATCAGTTGTGGAATGGGTCATAGAGACGTTAGAATTGGATGAAGCATGATTTCTAGCAGATTTTCATCAGATGGTGGAAAAGGCTTAGCATGATAGACATATTAAGACTAAGTCTTTTGTGCAAGGTGATCAAGTTTTATTCTATGACAGTAAGTATCAAAAGCATCCCAGGAAAGTGAAAATGCATTGGCTTGGACCCTTCATAGTTGCATAGATTCGGGAATCTGGTGTTGTCAGACTGGCACAACTAAATGATATTCTTCATCCATGATAGGTGAATGGGGCATGCATGAAGCTATACATTTCTTCTCAATAGGATGAAGTTTCACAACACTCCTGTCACAGGGAATGAATAAAGTAGGTAGGTTTTTCAAATTTTTTGTTGTTTCCCCTCTTCGTCAATAAAATGGTGACGTGTCCAACTATCACTTTTCCTAGAGTCTAGTTGTCTTTGTCAATTTGTCCAGCCCGGATCAAACCTTTGTGGTGGGGGGCGTATGCGTCAAATATTTTGGTATTTAGTAACTTCCAAGTTCAAAACTCGTGCCATGCATTGTCACTTTATTCTTTAAATGTCGTTGGTATCTTTTTGGTTGTCATCCCATCATTTTCGATTCGATTCATTTCAGTCTCAATGACTGTCATTACCTTTCCAGTTAATCATTGGTGTGGTAATTAATTTTCTGTTCACCCTTATGTCCCACTATTGTGTTGTTGATTGTGCCCTTTATTGCCCAAATCCCCAAATAGATATTTCCATGATTCATAGTCAGGCCCATTGTTAATGTCGCATTAAGTTATGCAGTTTCTATATTTATGACATGTCCATGTGTATCCTGTGTCACCTTCCTCATTACTCTCTTTAAATTTGTGCTCGCCTCCTACTCCAGTCATTGCCTTCTAGTTTTTTGTTTGAATTTTTCACTCTAGAACCCCTCGAGCATTTTGTGAGACCGCACCAATGCCCCTATCCACCATTTTTCTCTGTTTACTAGCGAAGGTATACAAGTATGGTTCACACTTCCAGTCAGGGAGCCCTTCCAAAGGTCGACGTTCTATCAAAATTCATTGATACATGGGTCGAAGTTATGGATGATCTCCATGGAAAAGTCAAGCAAACTCGATTGCTTGAAATCAACCTCACAGATGCCTCACTATATCCGCATATGGATATTCACACATTCATGGATTGCATGGATTTGTTGACCAGCGACTTCCAGTGGCAGTGGAAACCATCCTTCCTACCCCTCCGAGACTCTACTCTAATGAACTTGTGTGACCTGCCAATGTTTGGAACCACAAGAGAAGTTGCACAGTGCACAAAATTCCTCATTATGTGAGTGCACAATGGTACCCTATGGTTGGATAAGGCATATCCCATCCATGTGGATGACATTCACAAGTTGATTGTTTTCTCCATGGAGGGATAAGACGTAACGCAAGGCTTCCAGGGTTCATGGAAGCATGACCGCAAGAAGGGAGAGATCAACCTCTACGACAAGTATGGAAGTAGGCGAGGAGCTCATGGAGCTCACGTCGAGCCAATAAATGATGAGTAGGTCTATTGTTCCTGCTATTTAATCATCGGAAAGGTCATGAAGAAATACTCATGGGGTGAATGCATGCTCGATGCTATATCAGTTGTTAAGTTCTACAAGTTAGGAGAACCACTCAATTGGTGTAAGTACCTGCACACAAAAATGTTGCAAGCATGTGTCGATGTGCATGAGAGGTCCACTTACTTCATTTACAGTTATTTGTTGGTTTCCTTTGCGATGTGGAAATGGAATACACCAGCGGGATGCACACTGTCATCTAAACCTGACACCTGGCTTGCCAAGCTCTTCAACACCTAGCATGTTTTCACTACTAATGCTCATGCAACAGAACATGACACTACCTTTGTGTAGTGTCACAACGACCTCATCACAGCTACACATGGATTGAGGATTCCATAAACGATGCTCAATTGGAATACTCACAACATCTGGTTCAACATGAACTAGGATAGTACATTTGTTCAACCTCTAGGTGTTTCTCCGACACTGTTTCACATGACCCCAATGTTGTTTTATCTAGACGAGTCCATTTTGGACAAGGAAGTCATTACATGGTTGGGAGTCACAAGAGAAAAGAATAAATCAAGTGTCTCATATTCTATGCCTTCCATCTCACAATGCATAGCTACTGCACAAACAACTGGTGCAAACCCAAGCACGAACTCGTCAAAGAGGGAGTGGACACCCTCAGGATCATAGGCAAAAGAGGATGAAGGAGAAGAGGATACATTACCCAGGACAATTTTTCTCCTATTCCCATAAGTCCTAGATTATGCCACAATATCCAGTAACTAGTTATGCGAAGCCATTGCCACTATTTTTCCCATTAAGAAACCACGAATCGAATCTCCATCCACATCCACCACCGACACCATTATCATAGATGTCAATCCTATTTCTTCCCTTCCCCCTCAAACTCACACCACCACCGCCATCCCTTCCTATGTCCCCATTATCAATATTCTAAATTATCCCCTTGTCACAACCCAGTCCACTCCTATCCAAGAGGAGCTCACCCATCAACCGCCTAGTTCGGTTGCGACAGCCCCATCCACCACTCCATCACCCCCTGCCCAAACCTATCTTGACACCACTGAGACGGAGTCTAGAAAACCATTTGCTACGACCACAGGCACCACCATCCCCATTATGCCCCCCTTCCCCCAAATTCTGCAGCTTAATGTCCCACTTGACACCTAGCCCAAACTCTTCTCTCTCCGGGGGATGAGAAATCCACCGAAGTGCCTGAACAACTAAGTCACGATCCTCCCAATGAATTTATGGACACCCAGGAGCACGATCCTCCCAACGACTTTATGGACACCTAAGAAGACATTCATTTTGATCACAGTGCAATCTCAGTGAAAGAACAGATTGTGTCTATGTTGCAGGATCCACAACAATAGCGTGCAATATTGGAATTGTGCCTTGAGCACACATACGTGGTTGGTACACTTGTAATATTGGAATTGTGCCTTGAGCACACATACGTGGTTGGTACACTTCCAGAAGAGTTCCAGGATAGGCTTGCATGTAGCTTCTGTTGGAAATACTAATACAATCGAGAGGGGGGGAATCACTTGTTTATAAGCTTAAACAATTTTACACCCTTTAAATAATTATTAACATTTCTTCATGTGTTATCAAGCAAAATACAACATATGGAAAGACGAGTAAAGATCATCACTACACATAAAATAAGACACAGGATGATTACCCAGGAAACCCTTAAAGGGAGAAAAACTCTTCTTCAAATGATAGGGCGTTTTCGCAGCCTTGTGACATCATCTATAATTGAGCACTAACTCAATGTGAGGTCATACTTCAGTTTTTTATAAGCTTACAACTTGAGAGCACTAAATCCTCTCGCTTTCTCTAGCACTCACTAGAAGTTGAAGCATCAACTCCTGCTATTCCAAGACCCACCTGGATGGAAGCACTAACTTCCAACCACACAGCTATAACTCGCATAACAGAGAACATATGTCTTCCTAGCACCACCCCAATTCTAGTTTCTCCTCGGGTCAGAACCGTATGGAAGCTACAACTTCCTGTTCAAGCACCCACTTGAACTTCCGAGGACAACAGCCCCAAGCACCTCCCAACCTCCCTAATATAAAATGGTTAAATACACATCTAACTTTACAGATAAATCAATTCTTACCAAATTTCCTTCTTTGTTCTTTTATTCTCCGGGTTCTCTGCTCACTGCTCTCTCAAGCATTTTATCTATTCAACAGTGTCTCATTTCTGTGGTCATGTATTCTCATGGCCTCTCGTCATTTCCGCTTCCTGGCCCATCATGTTGCTCTTCTTCTCTTCCTCGCTCTCGCATAGCCTTCCACTGCTTTCATTCCTCCTGGGCCATCTTTTTTTTCTATCTCATTTTTTTTCTTTTCAGAACGATTAACTAAATTCGGTCTTTAACATTTTCTTTATACACCTCTCTTTAACGATTCCACTTCCCTTTCAATGGGAGAGCCAACTACATCTGTCTTGGCAACTGAAAAACTAACCGATTCATCATTCCCACCGGTTTTCCTCTCTTTAACGGATTTTCAATTGAAGGCATAAATGAGGATGAACAGCAATCCTCCGATCAATGTTTGATCCACGGTTCAGATCCCATCTGGATTTCACTCATCACGAATTCTGTGATTTTATGCATGTCGAGATAATATGTACTCGACCTCCATTATCCGACTCGACGGTTTTTTCCGAGCTTAGCCCTTCCTGCTATATGCTACTGGCGACCTATCAAGGACTAATAATGCATACCACCTTCGGCTCTAGTTTCCGGGTTTACAAGAATAATGTGCATATTTTCCTTGGAGCTGAGATATGCCAATTCCCGATCTCCTATGTACACCTTACACCTATCCTCCAATGACTCCTGGGTGGCCCACAACCCATACCTCTTATCGGGAAATCGGCGATCGTACATTTCACAAGAATGTGATGATGTTCAAGGTTTTATTAATACCAAAACCCAACTCCTCAAACTCCATGCCACCTTCGTCTTCCTCATACTGGTCAGGCTACTGTCACTTAGTCGGCATGGTCTGTTGACGAGATCGACGGCCTAGGTCGCTTGTTGAATCTCGACGGCTCAGATTCTCATCGATTTCGGCGATATCGCGAATCGGGATTCTCAGCTGTGGAGTGATCTTTGCCTTATGAAATCCTCGCCATCCCCGGACTATGATGAGGCCTCCCTGCTACTTAATGCGGTCCATACAAGTAAACGTCCAGATCTCCCTTCTTGATTAACTACATGCATTAAATCGCACATCAGCTTCATGATTTCGGGTTTTCATTGACGAGTGATTTGATTATTTCAAAGTCCCAACCCCGATCCGCATTGTGTGGTCGCGGATCGTTCAATCTGACCTTTTCTCGATTTGATGGTCCGTGATTCAATTTGATTTATACCTCTTGGCTTTTTCCCGATGGAATATCTCCTGCAGCTCTTCTCATTCGATCCATCATTCCCGTTCTTTCGGGAAATTTGGATGGGATCCAATTCACACGGACTCTTCTTCCTTTTTCCTCTTTAAGCTCTTGCTGTGCGCATTTTCTTCAAGGCTATTCCTCCTGAGCTTTTATCCTTCTTATCCTACTGTCTCTACTGTTGCCATTAATGACAACAACCATCACTGCATTCTATCCACTGAATTTGCCAACAACTTCTACACTACTTCTCCCATCCCCGGAGGCGTTGTCACCCCCAGTATGTCTGACCAATCTTTTTCCAGTGGCCAATTGCTTGCCTCAAGGTTTCCCATAGATCCATCTCTCACCAATGGAGAGCTCACAACCTGGTCCACGACACAGATCTTGCATCTTTTCAAGGCCCTCACTGATCAAATTGAGCATCACATCACTCCAGTTGAGAAAACAAATGAAGATATCACACAACAGACGCAACAATTGCTTCAAGATATAGTTGTAGCATCAAAATCCAGGGATCATGACCATGGATTGGGCACACTGGTTGAGTCTACTATTGCGGTTGTTTCTCACAAGTTTATTCATGTATGGTCCACATTCAGGCAAGTTTCTCCTGAACTCTGTGAGGATATTACCTAATTGGACCAGTGCACCGGGTTGAGCTTATGGCATAGGCTTGGTCACAATTAGCAAGGAGAATGGACAAACTACAACAACATATAGAGGTTATTCGGCTTAAGGAGAAGGAGTAGCCTAAGTCTGTGCTAGAGAAGATCACCCAGGTTGTTGTTGAAGGCGACATCACCCGATCCACCCTTCATCGTCGGGCTAGTGAGTGCAGTCAATTGTTTGGCATGGTCAACGATTGGGTCAACATCTTAGAATATAGGAACAAGCTAGAAGAAGAACTTTGGATTCAAATCCAGCAAATGAACAAGGGAGCACATGCAATTAGTGACCCCATTGCACAATAGGAGAAGTTCATAGAGAACCAAGAAGCTGACAAAATATTCGATGCGATGTATGAGGCCAGCCGAGCTGCCAAGAAACAACTAAGGGACTTCAAGCCTACAGTTTAGGAAACCTGTGTCAAGATGAAACAATTGGATTCGGCTACAGAGATTAAGAAGCATACGTTGCTAGCCACTAAGCCTACATACCCTGATGTTGTAGTGGCATAGGAATTTGTTGCGGGAGCTTCCATTATGGTGCAGAAGTAGCAAGACCGAGTGGAGCAGTATGATAGCTTCAGCTAGCAAGCAATACAGGTCATCCCAGAGTTGGGCCCTCTGTTTGAAGGAAGCCCCAATAAGAAATTTGAGGGTTGACTTGGGGCGAGTCAAGGGATGTGGTTGGGGCATGTTGTGCCCTCCAGTTTTGGACATGCTTATATTTTTGGGAAAGCGACGAATGCCAATTGGAAGATGAAGAAGTAGCAGAAAACAATTAGAAGAATGGAGAGATAACTGAAAGTGTAGCAACAATAGAAATAACCAAAAACACCATGTGCCAGCTGGACGAGCAGTGAAAAAGGCCAAGATCATTGAATGCATGCAAGCAAAAATCTGAAAAGATAGCAAGAAATGGCAGAAGAGAAATATATAAATAAGAAAGAAGTCCATCCAAGAAGAGGTTGATGAATTAATGAGTGAATGAATGAAGTGCGCGAGAGAGATACACTATTACTATTGTTGATTGGGTTGATATTGAGTCAGTCCTAATAAGATATTGTAATGAGTTTTCATGGGAATACTCTACTTGTGCAATTGAATGTTGAGTCTATCATTGGAAATTCAGGGTTAGAACTTGTTGCGAACGTTGATACATGATTCATAGAGACCTATTGTAAGACAACTGATCATATTGATGATAATATGATAGAATAGTTTGGGCCCTAAAATTAAGTTTCTTGTTGATCTATCATGATGTGTATGAATCTATGTTTTTGTCACGTAATTACTTTTTTTTTTTTCTGGTTAGTAGTCTATCACTGTTTGTGCATGTCTTTGGGATCTGCTCCACTGATCTAATTAATGTTAATCTAAATCTGATGTTGCATTCTCTTTGACTCACTTCATCATCCAAGTCTTGGCTACACCTCAGGTGAGACTTATTTCCCTTGCAGAAGGATGAATATGTTGGTGCATATAGACTACAGCGGTGCCTTTTGTTGGCAACCTTAGAGAACCTTGGTCCCCATATTGCACCAACAACCATCCCACTAGTGGAGCTTTTCTAGAAATATCCATAAGTAATACAATTATTCTAGACTATAATGGGGGCGATAGTCCATCAACTCCAAACCCAACTTCTAGTCCAAATTTTGCTACTGAATTAGAAAGGGTTGTGAGTGCAATCTAATGATCTAGAGGTAAGAGTAAGGCCAAGCTGAGAATCACTACTTCAACCAAGTTTATTTTAGAATCCAAACAATTTATTTTTTATTTTGTTTCTTTAAAAACTAAAAAAAAATAAGCATAAAATACAGAAAACAAAAAATATTTATCCTAGCTTGCTCTTAAAAATTCATCTTTCATAGCTAGTGAACCCTTGGGGATTTCGTCTCTAGAGTTATCTCTACCCCAAGGCCATTTAACCCTCTGCTTTTTTGCATTTAATTTTATGTTTTACGAGGGTATTTGAGAAGTTTTACAGATCTGCGGTATAAACAACAGAATCTACATCGGATCCAACAATAACCTTACCCTAAGGGGCTTCAAAGTAAGTATCTATTCTAAGAAACCCCTTGTATTTTTCCAAATTCATTTTATAATTGAAAATATGAATTTATAGGATAAAAATAATCAATTTTGTGTCATTACAAGGTTATTATCTTGCTAGAATAATTTTATGGGTTTTGACCTTAGAGGGATTTGAACCCCAAATCTGCATAGTGATTTCCAACTTGTTGGAAATTACAAATTTGTTGCAGAGCTAAAGCTTTGGGCATAGGAAATCATCATAAACTTGTTTGCCTAGCTTCTTATCCCATCAATATAGTGATATAAGGTGCTTATCACTTGTGGGAGGCCTCCAAAAGGCCATTTTTCTTGTTTTTTGGTGCTCCTTTTATGCATTTTACAAATCTGAAAACTCAAGACAACAAGTAACAGCTCAAAGTAAAACCTCATTACTAAAAGGTACTCTTAAAAATACATCTGAGGAATTGGTAAGGTCTTTCACCGATATTTTGCACTATTTTGTTGCTTTATCTTACGAATCTTGAGTGGTTTTATTTCGTTGGTTTGCATTATTTTGTTAGCTTATTTATCATTTCATATCGAATAGCTTAAATAATTAACTCCTACCTTCACCTCTACATCACATAGTCACTGGTATACTTATTTACAAGTGGATTTATTGTGTTAGGGAAGCCTCCCAAAGTCCTTTAGCATAGGATTTGAGCTTGAATAGGGAAGGACTTGAGTCACAGTGACATTGGGCGCTTGTCCTATGTGGTACAACATTATCACCTTGAGAGACCTTGAGGAGGCAGCTATTTTGGTTGGAAACATTTTTTGGTGTCGTTGTTAGGGAACAAGGTCATTTGGACCGGTTCTCCAACGACATCATATGGGTAAGTTTTCTTGTTTTGTATCTTGTTGAGATTGTTATTTTATTGACTAATTTGTAGGGATCTTGTCTGGCGACTCCACTCGAACCAAGCATAATAAAGAGGTACATTACAAGAATCCTCTCTCCAAGGTCATAAGTAAGGTGTGTATTGGCGACTCCATTGTGGTATTTTTATAGATATTTTTCATCCTAGATTTTCATTTTATCCTTACTTCGATAATTTATAAATAAACGTGGAGGAGCTCCCTCCATGGTTAGCATAATGTTATAATATGGTTGAATTTTCCATATTTGAGGGGTTTTTCCCACGATCATATATACGGGTCGGAAGACTCACCCATCTTCTATGGATATGGGGATTCGATTGTGAAACACGTTTCTGCATTCATCATATACTGCAAGAAACACGACTTCCTTCATGAGGATTTTAGGATGAAGTACTTCATGATGAGTTTAAGAGAGTCTGCACAGATGTGGTATGAAAGCCTTGGCAAAGGCATGTTTACATCCTTTGCATATTTTTTGTTGGCATTCTGTGCAAGCTGAGATGGTGACTCAAAACGTTGGTTGCCTTTAATTCAATAAATAGAGAAGTTATATGTTGCACAAAACTTCTAAAAGAAGACCTCATGACATATCTTAGTGTGTCATCCCAAGAGGAAAATAGTAACGAAGAGTCTCATCTTATAGAGGATGACAAATTTCTGGTTGATATCAAAGAAGATTCTTCTAACCATTTGGAAAAAGAAGATGAAGATAATACTTGTTCTTCCATCAGGAATCAAGAAACAGTTGAAGGATGTGCTCGTGGGAAGTACATGGATGATGATGATATTCAAGAATCCACCTTCCCTCCTCAAAATGAAAGTATATTTCTAACATCCTACACTCCTTTCTAATTAGTCGATATCCACGATACATATTTCAGTGATTCGAAAGGGGTCAACTTGATGGACCACACTTCACCAGATGAAGAATATGATTGCAAAGAGACTGAGAACATTGGAGCATTTATCCAGGTTGATATATGGAAATGGAACACAAGATATTCTTATTTTGATGGTGATCCCATCCATGACATGAAAAACAATGAATATGAGATGGCATAGTGTTGGTTGTATGTGCAACAGAAGTACTCCATGATACAACAACAATTATATTTACAGGTGCAGAAAGGGGACTTCCACATTCAAGATATAATAGATATTTCCTAACATGAACATCCTTAAGTTATATCTCTCAAGTGTATGAAGATCCATTTGACAGGAAATATTTAACATTGGTAGTAACAGTTTCAGTATCAGACATATTTAACGAGCTTTCAACATTTCATGCCACAACAGTCAACCATAAGTTGTGGGTTTCCATTTGTTTTTAGTTCTTATGTTTTTTCTCATCATATATGTGTGTATGTGACTAGATACATCTAGGGAGGGGACCAGTCTTTATGAATGTTCTAAATGGAGTTGACATCAAAGCCCTATTTACTTGACAATCCAATGAGTAGCGATAATGAATGGTGCAATGCTGAAGATAAGAATGACAAGTACATCAACCATGTTGACTTATGGATCGAAGAAGCTTGTAGTAGCTCTAGTGAACCATGGCGCTTCTTCAATTTTCTTATACATGATGAGGATTCCATCACAAATGTGGTCCAAGATATGAGGGAAGTTCTGATGTATGCTTTCTACAGGTTTGGCATTTCACTCTTTTACTTAGCAATCAATCACAAAGGTAAGACCCAAGGTAATGATGAATTTATCTATTGGTTGCACTCGTTATATGATTTTAACTAACATGTTTTATTTTCTTGATTAGAGTTGGTAGGATGAATAAGATCGGTATTATGAGCATTAGTTTAGTTTAGATTTCTATAGATATTTCCTTTCAGTTTTTCTTTAATTTTATCTCCTAGGTTAGAGACATTTTGTTTTTGTTTATTTTTGTTTTATAGGAAGGGATAAGACCTTGGGTTCCACTCCCCATCCCATCATCTGATAAAATTTGTGAGAGTGTGTTCTAGGCATACAAGAGTTGAGATTCTAGGGTTCTCACATCCTCCCAAGAAGAGTAGGTGTCCTATAATTGGAGCAAGTTGTTACCTCCTAGAGAGGCACCCTATGATTTTTCACTTGGCTACACCATTGTAAGCCCAGGAAGATGCAAGTTAAATACTTGTAGTCCATGTGGAAGATATTGTATTATGGACTTCTAGACCTTGGAGGTCAACCATGCCCAGTCCTTCTAGTCCCTAGTCTCAATTCCTTTCATCCTAGATAAGATTGGAGGCTTTGGGATGGATCTATTGGGACACATGGTTTACAAGATTCAAGTTCTTTGTAGGGGTGATCGCACTGTGTAGGGATAGTCTGAACCATGGTCTGTATGCATCATGTTGAGATGCATCTTCTCAACATGTATACTACAAAAGGACAAAGAGATAGCATTAATAAAGTGATGGGGCTATGCTGAGTTATGAAGGGGGGGGGCTTTATAAAAGGGAACGCCCCTTAGCTCAAATTTAAACCACACATTATGAAGGGTCTCACTTTATGAGTAAAGTGCATGAGGGGGTCGAGCTTTAAAAGAAAGTGGAGCCGCTACCATATAAATAAATTAGTTGCCATGTATTAAGGGAATCCATACGCATTTTCCTAATCATGGATGAGTCATTCAAGTCAGCACTCTCTAAATTGGATTAACCACCACTAAATTAAATCGACCCTCTCAAGTAATCCATTGGCATTCATTGTTAGTCAGTTGGGACAAATAAAGTAAAGGACCATTGAACATTTGGAGTGAGCCATCAATGCACTAAATAACTAAATCAACCCCCACCTCATTGTTGTCAAGCATTCTTAAAGAGTCGATTTGGTTAAATGTAACAACTATGGATTAAAGCAAGTCAA
>SNQJ01S0089114.1:0-33640 GCA_010110895.2 Picea sitchensis | reverse complement strand
GAAATTGTGTTCGCTACTTTTTTTGTACTCAAACGTCTAGAGAATATGTCATTTGTTGGATCTTTACCACCTGTGCTTCATACTTTTGCCACAAAAGCCCTTATAATTTAAATAGTTCGCAAATCCGCTTCTCAATTTGTATATCGCCGAACTGTGGGTGGTATTTAAAAAATTGCATATTTGGTATGTGTAATTTATGCTCTCCACAAACCTATAATTTGATACATTCAATTTCTTGTATCCACTAGCCCCTGTTTTAAAGAAAACTAATTCGAGAATGCTATTTATTTGGTCCTTTTGTCCACCACCCTTTGTAACAGGCGTTTCCAGCAGGACATGGAACAACAGAAGCTCCATTTTCAGGCCCCCAGCCCGAGAACCCGGGATCCAAAAACTGGACAAGTTTCGATTCAGGGTTCCCTCCATGCTCTAATTCGGGAATGCTATTTTTTTTCCTACTTTTATGTGTTCACAAAATTTCATAGAGAGTATGTACACAGAGTTACGTATTTGCTATGTATAGTTTATGGTCTCCACGAACCTATAATTTCACAAATTTCAGTTTCTTGTGTCGATGAGTGCCTCTTTTAAAGAAAACTAATTCGTGAATGCTATCTATTTGGTCCTTTTGTCAACCGCCCTGTATGCCTATGTAAAGAAAACTAATTCGCGAATGCTAAATTTTTTGAACACAAGCCCCTTAAAATTCAAATAGTCCGCAACTCCAATTGTCAATTTGTATATCGCGGAACTGTCGGTGCTATTTGTAGGACACGAACCCGCAATCCAAAAACTGGTCAACTCAAGAACCCGCTCTTTTAAAGAAACTAATTCGGGAACCTTTTTTTTTCATGCTTATGTTAACCAGCCTATGTAACAGACATCAGTACTATGTTTTTTTCCTTTCTTTGTCCACCAGCATATGTAAAAAGCAAAACTAATTCGAAAATGCTAAACTTGTTTTAATTAATTATAAATGATTTTATTGATATTAAAATAAGTTATTGAGTTTATTATTTCAATTTGCTTATTCGACACGAGCCTCTCCAAATTCAAATACTCCACAAGTCTGATTGTCAATATATATATCGTGGAACTCTACCTGCTATTTGTAGTACAAGGAACAACAAAAGCCCGCATTTAAGGTCGGCAGCCCGATAACCCACCTAATTCCGCAATGCAATTTTTTTCATGCTTATGTTCACCAGCCTATGTAACAGACGTCAGTACTTTTTTTTTTCTTTTTTTGTCCACCAACATATGTAAAAAGGAAAACTAATTTCGGGAATGCTAAACTTGTTTTATTTAATTATAAAGTATTTTATCGATACAAAAATAAGTTATTCAGTTTATTATTTCAATTTGCTTATTCGACACAAGCGACTTCAACTTCAAGTAATCCGCAAGTCCGACTGTCAATATGTATATCGCAGAACTCTAGGTGCTATTTGTAGACCACGGAACAACAGATGCCCAATTTGCAGCCCGCTAGTCCGACAACCCGCAATCCATAAATTTCAAATAGTCCGCAAAACAGCTTCTCAATTTGTATATTGCGGAACTCTCGATGCTATTTGTAGGCAACGGAACAACACAAGCACAATTTTCATCCCACAACCCCGACAACCCGGAATGAAGCTTCTGTGCATGCTCTATATATCTATTTCATCAAATCACATATTTTATTTTTGTAAGCCATGGAACAACAGAAGCCTGATTTTCAGCCCGAGAACCCGCGATCCAAAAATTCAACTAGTCCACAAAACTGCTTGTCAATTTGTATATCGCGTAAGTCTAGGTGTTATTTGTAGACCACGGAACAAGAGGTCCCCAGCCCGACAACCCGCGATCCAAAAACTAGCTAAGTCAAGAACCCGCTCTTTTTAAGAAAACTAATTCAGGAACACCATTGTTTTCATACTTATGTTCACCACCCTATGTAACAGACGTCAGTACTATTGTTTTTTCTTTTTTTGTCCACCAACATATGTAAAAAGGAAAACTTATTCGGGTAACAACAGAAGCCCGATTTTCAGCATGGCAGCCCCAGAACCCATGATCCAAAAATTCAAATAATCTGCAGGACCGCTTGTCAATTTGTATATCACGGAAGTGTTTGTTCTATTTGTAGACCACGGAACAACAAAAGCCCAATTTTCAGTCCAGCACCCTAACAACTCGAAAACCCATGTCAATTCTGCACCAAACACTTCTCTAGGAACTTAGGTAACAGACGTTACTACTAATTTTTTTGTGTTTTTTGTCCACGACTGTATGTAAAACATATGTTAAGAATACTATTTTGTATACGATGCCCTTAAAATTCTAATAGTCCGCAAATCCGGTTGTCACTTTATATATCGCGGAACTATTTTTTATGCTTTTTGCCCACGTACCCATGTACTTCAATTCCCTGCCCACGTGTCTCATGACTTTAACTTCAACTTGCTCGAGACAGCGCGCCATTACTCTGAGTGTGCCCTGCTTTGCCTTCACATCCTTTCAACGGAACTCGTTGGGCCTTTACTTTGCGCGTGCGGCCATTTATGCAAACTCACTAGCTCCCCGGCCTATTTCAATTGCTCCACCGGCTCCAGATGGCTCATTCTTTCCTGGTTTTTCTTCTCAAAGCTCTACCTCCTGCCCAGCCTTTCCTTGCTATGCTTTTGTCCTCTCCTGCTCTGTTGCTAGCACATTTTCGCTCTCCCACTATCCCGAATATGCCTCGGCTACAAGGGAAGTCGAAACGCGGGTCGGCCTGCCAGCCAAACTAGCCCCGCCTGGTCATCCATCCCCCGCCTACTCCCTCACTGCTATCCTCCTCCTTCTCAGCCACCTCCTCCTCATCCCTAGCACAGTCCACTCAAATTCCTGCTTCTCTCCTGCCCCTTGCTACGTCCCTTGCCCTGGTGCAGAGCCTGGTGTTCGACCTGCGTCAGAACATGGACAACCTCCAGTTCCGCCTAGAGGCACTGGACAACAAATCCTCTCAACTTCTGCAATTTTTCTCTGCATTACAGAATGCTCCTCACCTCCCACCAGAGGCAGGCCAAGCAGCAACAACCCAACCAGCAGCAACCTCTGCACCAGTGTTGGCACTGGAACAGAAGAAAGAGCACGTGTCATCACAAACGGACGACACCATGCAACTGAACCGGACACCAGTCGATGAGGAGTCGCCTCCTCCTAGCGACATGACATTTGTCGCCTTCTGCATGGCCTCGTCCCAGCACTACATCCCATACCAGTGATCTGTCTATTGTTTTCCTCTGTTATTTTGTCATCTGCATGTCGACCTTTCATGCATTTGTCCATGGTTACTATAGTTATGTTGTCTACACTTTCCACAGTTGTAACGGCCACCCTTACGGGCCACAGTTTTGAACTCTTTTTTGTGTTAGTAACAGTCTACACTTCAGTTATGAAGCGATTCGGCTAGTTGAGCTGGTTTCCCCTCAGGGCAGCTCAGTTCATACAATGTTATAATATTCTATAAATTATTGTCTCATGTATATGACGGAATTGTTAAATGTATATCACGGAACTGTTTGGTGCAAAAAGTATATCACCGAACACCCTCGACATCAAAATCTTCATACAATGTTATAATATTGTATAAATTACTCAGTCTCATGTATATGACGGAATTGTTCATTGCAAATTGTATATGACATAACCGTTAAATAAAATGAACCCACGACTTCGCCTACACGCCACTCCGTAATTGTTGGGTTGCATTGGTTATGTACCAAACATTAATAATTTTTTATAAATTTCAAATAAAATGAATTCAGGAATACCACGTGTACTGCAACTTGCTACCCACGCGTTTACTCTACGTCCAGCCTGGTAGGAACTACGCTGCCATGCAACACTTGTTAATTATGTTTTCTTACCATGCACATGACAATTATGTTTACTTATTGTCAACTATGGAGTCTTGTTTGACTTATACTTCTTGATGTACACTTTAATAATACTTGGATAACTTTTCTTTTTTTTTCATCTCCTCTTCTTTTTTCTTTATTATGAGAATAAAGAGTGGGCCACTAGCCTGGAGATTATTTGCAGAATATTTTCTTGTTCTCTTTTCTTTTCTTTTTTTCTAATGCCACTAGCAAAATCAACTTGATCATAGATTAGTGGAACAACCGAAAAAATAAAAATAAAAATAAAATTGACCACAGGCTCTAATACCACTTGAAGCAAATATATCGGTTACTTCACATTAGCTTCCATAATAATAGGGACAAAACCATATATTCCATAAGGAATCAATAACATTTATTTATTATCTATTTTTCATGATATGAAATACATTGGCATGTATATAAATACATGTAGGGATGGTAAGTCATGCCCTTGGCAAAAGTCATGACTTATCATAACTACATAGACTTATCATTGTCATGACTTATAATTATCATGATTATCATTATTACATTATAATGCTTATATTACATAATAATTTACTAATAACTATTATTATACGATAAGAAGTGTAATATACTTTCGGTATATTAGACTTTCCCTTTGACAAGTTGTTTAACCCAAAATTGTATGCCTTCCAAAGTAAAACTAGAGGAGGGTGTTACATGTGGTCTCAAATGAGTATCTTGAGCTCCGCATTGAAGTGATTCATTGCAATGGTAAATGCTTAGGTGCTTACATGAAAAGGAGTTTATATTTGCTATCATGAATGCTTGTTAACGGGAAGTATTAAGAGGACAATTGTGCATTCATCAATAATATTATCTTAGTAATTAGATTAAGAAATATATTATTTATAATCATCTTCCTAGACTAGACTACATAACTGCAGAGGCCAGCAGATATAATTGTTACTAAACAACCTTTTTTTTTTTCAAAATATTTGTTAATACAAATAATATATAGCTTTTGTTATATTTGTTTATATATTTAATATGTTTTTAATAATTATAATTAAAAAAAAAATTACAAGGAAAAAAAGCAAGTAATTTTGTTTATGGTGAAACAATATTACATCAATAAATGCCATTGGCATTCCTTCTTCTGTTGTTGATAGGTAGTAAGGTACTATAAAAAAAGGCTGAGGCTTCCAAAAAAGAGAAAGAGAGCATGTCCTCTATGAGTCATTTTGTATCATAAATTTGTATCATTTACATAAATGTTCCTTTAAAAAATCCACATCTGCTTTCTTCATGAAACTATCCACTATATTGTCCATAATTTTCATATATATCATATTTTTTTACATCAGCATTTGTATCATAAATAGATCAGAAATTTTGGTTGTATGTATTGTATGTGATTGCAAAAAAAGTGTGGACAAACTGAATTAATCAAAGAATGATCAAAGGGATGTGAATATGTCCATGGGAGCCATCTGGGCCTTCTTCCTTGACCTTCCATCTTCCTTTGTCCAAGTCTAGGCCAGTTTTGAAGAGCTAGTCCATTTTTTTATTATGATTCCTATATACATGGGTAAAAGAAATATGAGTAAATTTTGCAGAGCATCTCTTTATTTCCTCAAGGACTAGAAATAGGGAGTAAGATCTTAATAAGTGTGTGTCTTTCATGACTTGAATTACAAATAATGAATATCCATATATGTTCAGTTGTTTGATGTTTTTCTCAAGAGCCAAGAGAAGAAGAAGGTATAATGCTATGAGTTCATTGAACTTGTTTGTGGCTTCACCCAGACCAGTTGAGAAAGAGAGGAAGTGATTTTCTAAGAGGTGGAGAGACCCACTAGCACCTCCCATGGATAGAGCACTTTGTGCAACCTCGTCAAAAAAATACCAAGGGATGTCCTTGTTAATATTAGGAGGCTTCCTTACTCTAGGCAAAGTATCTAGGAACTGCTTTTTTGGGGGAAAGTAAAGAATATTTTTAGGCTGGAGATGGATGTGTGGGAGATGGATCCATTTTTTCATCAAAGATGGCATGGTTGTGGGCTAACCAAATTCCCCAACAAATAATGAGGGGGATGTAACATCCCTCTCTTGCGAGCGCATGTTATCGACTTATTCTTTGAGGACACTTGCGTGCAAGTGATCTGGTTATAGTACATGGTTATATATTTCGCTTATGGATTTTTATGATAATGTTGATGGTTGTGATTTAATGTTAATTGATATATATGTATTGACAAATGCTATTGACGAGTTTCCCCTGAGTGTGTTGGACACTTGATAGATTGTGGATGCCGATGGCATCAATGGACCTCCTGGGACTACGGATTGAGTCAGGGAGTGGATCGTATTGGTTTGAGTATTTCATTTATGCATATGTGACTTATGATCGATTATAATATGATTTTGTATATGGATCATTGACAGTGTTCCGTTGATGGATGCAAGTTGACGATTGTTTGCTAATCTGACTCACATAAGGAGTAAAGGGGCCATGCACATAGACCAACTATTGAGGGAGAGGTGTGGAAAAGTCTCTGTCACAACCTACCAGCACTCTTGTCGTGGCTCGAATTGTAGGTTAACGATTACCTATTTCGAGAGGTCCACGATGTCATGAGGGCAGACTGAGACAGTCGCTCACAAATATTTCTAAGGGGCATGTTATCCCCGATATCTAGGGATAACTAGGAGATCATGTCTCGAGGCCCACATGGTCCTAGACATGGAGTACCGAGAGCAGGAGTGACTTGAGCATGGCCCTGGAGGGCCACTCTTTTCTTCCTGAGCCCAACTTTGTCCCCATCGGCGATAGCACCCTCCATCTCTGGGCTGGGCTTTGCATGGAAGGGCTCTTGCTCCATGGTGTTGATTAGAGGTATGTTGTTGTTGGTGGGTGCAAACCTTCCTTTATGTGGTGGGTTACTTTTCCATTTGGGATGGCGGATGCTAGTCCTTGACCATTTGTTTGGAGTGGGAAAAACCAACGAAACCCAATTCATGGGTTTAGTTGTACAAGGGTTTGGAAACCGTTAATAAAGCTCCACCATCTTATCGCACACATCTTATACCACGCTCATCCATCCCATTTCCCTGAGTAAATGCATTGGGATGACCTTCAGGGAATTTTATCTTGTCTTATTAGGAAGAGGGCTAAAGGCGGGGGTAAAGAGAAGCTAGTAAGATAAAATCCATGAAATAGAAAACCACAGAGATGCTTAGCCGGGGATCCCCAAAGGGAATAATAAAAGCTTCTCGATAAGAAACTGAGGGACCTAAGAAAAATTAAATAAATAAATGCAAGGCTAACGAGATGGGAGGTCTCATCACGAGGCTCCAGCTACATTATGTTCATAGGTATTTAAGCCGAGATGACATTGCCACTATCACAGTTATGAAACCAGGCGGTGACTAACTGGGTTGCATGGCCCGAGGAAGGGGTCTCATCCTTGAGCCGACCTTCTCGTTTCTGCCAAAAGATACTAGTGGGTAGCAGCTGTCATTCTGGTCACCAAACCAAGGCGGTGTCCTCTTCATGGAGACATTGTAGTAAAAGCTTAGTAAAAGATAGGGCAAATGGAACTTGGAAAAAATGCATCCATGGCCAGTGCATTTAAGCTCTACAAGGCACCCACTTGGACAACTTTGGCCGCGGTCTGTGATTAGACATCCCTAAAACCATATCATCTCATTTTACATGGCTTGAATGATCCCTTTGAGGAAACTTTCCATCTCACGTGGGTATTAGCCCAATAGGTTGTCTTGTTGGTTTCCTTAGCTTTTGTATAGTAGATATGTGTAATGTCTTTGGGCTCTTAGATGATTTGTTAGGGATTTCATGCATATGTTTGATAAGAATTTGTGATGAAATTATGATTTACATTGCTATGATGTCTAGGTGTGAACCCATGGAGGCGTAGTCTTTGATGTCACGAGGACCAGCACATGAGAGACCTTGAGGTACCTGAGAGGATCGGTGCACATGGGAGAATGGTGCTTCAGAGGACCTCCATGGGGTAAGAAAGAGCCCATGAGATGGATTTCTTTAGGATAAGCAGAGGCAGGACAGTTGTGATGAGCCCTTGCACAAAAGAAGAAGAAGGGCGCCCTCATTAGGGGCCTTTGGCGAGATTAGGCTATGGGGGATCAACCCACAGAGGATGATACGATAGCTTAGATGGGGAGCGCCACAGAGGCGGTGGGCGTTTCTGGAGGATGTAGGCTGCGCGTGTTTGGACTGCTTGCGCGATGTAGCGGCTTAGGAGGCAGAGAGACCAATGTTTTTACTCATGAATCTTGATTATGCCTGAAGGGCCAGCGTCTCCAGAGGAAAACATCCTCCCATTTTAGCTCTAGTTTGACATTTTTAACATTCTAAGTGACAAATAATGAAATAGTATTGTAAAATTGACCTTGTGGTTGTTTTAATGACCTATTTAAATTAAAAGGTCATGAAGGATTATATATTGAGGACGTTTTAGCCCCATTTGGACATAACACAACTTGCTCTCTTGTGAGATACTTTCCTGAATCTTTTCTTGGTTATTCTTGTCTTTTTGGGGTGAGGCGCAACATCTTGGAGTTATTTTTTGGCATGCGGTGCTATTTATCATTGGAAGGTTTACAACTAGGGTTTGATAAGCTTCTTCCTGAATTTAATGAAATTTTTCTCATCAAAACTACTTGAATGAATGGTTGTTGATTAAATATCTTGCATGTATAGTTACATTGTTATTATTTGCTTAATCATTTAAAACCCTAGAGACCAACTTACCTGAGTAGGTTGTGGCTTCATGTCCCCATGGTAAAAGCAGTGAAACCATTTGATTAGAGAAGGTTTAGCCCTAACCATATACTAGCCATTCTCTTTTCTTGAGTTAGATTTGAACACAAATTGAAGAAAGAAAACGTCCTAGCCCTAATTTAGTTTACACCTAGGTTTTTTGACCTTAGGGTTTTGAAAGCCTTGTCCCCAAGAAACAATAGCACTAGATATGGGTTGTGTTTTTTAGCTAGCCGTTTTGCCAAGGTCTTAAGGAGAGGAAGACATGGGACCACAGCCTTATTTTGCACTGAGATAAAATGCTCCTCTTGGGGTTTTGGGTTGGTATTACCTTGTAGGCGCCGTTAGGCTAACCCTCTTGTCCTTAGGTTTAAAGTTCTCCAAACCGGTAAGCTTCTCATCCATTTGACTCCATTAACCCAAGGCACTAGTCTAGAGGGTTACCAGCGTTGGAGCTTTTTGTGTTAGCCCAAACAACTCTTTCAAAACCTCTTTATTTGAAACCCTAACTTCAACCCTGGCGTCTAGACTAACCCTAGTTGATGATGACGTCTTGCCTTTTAGACTTGTGTTTGGACCAAGGGGTGTGACTCATCTCTTGATAGTCATGGGGTTTCAAGTATTTCATTGGTTGGTTGTCAAAGCGTCCACCTCTTTGACTAGCTAACCCCAACCCTAAGACAACAACATTATATGGGTGACGTCACGCTTCTTTTGATCTTTGCTTGGCCTTGAAACGTTGAGATATTTGTCGCGATGGGTTTGGGTTGGTGTCGTTTCATAGGCTTGTTTGACAAAGCGTTAGCTTCTCATTATCAAAGGTGACCTATTAATAGGGTTGGCTTTGATCACCTAATTCACATTAATGGCCATGACAACAATATTAGTGTATGAGCTTATTCGCATTGCTTGATATAACAAAAGGATTGATTTTATACATTGAATACCTTTATCATTTTGTATTTATTGAGAGAGTTCTATGAAGCCCTTGTCTTTATTGAGTAATCCATTGACTTAGGTCAATGATTGCATTTAATCAGTGCTCATATATATATATTGGAGATAGTCAGTAATACTTGAAATTACCCAACCACTGGAGGACATCTTCTAGCTTTATTTGTCTTGTCATAAGCGAGGTGCCATTCATTGGAAGATTTTCTCTTTGACTATCTGTTGGAGGCGTGTCACATTGAAGGGAAAGCTTGTCTTAACCATTGAACCTTCAAACCCTTGATCCTTCTCCTTGAACCCAGGTTACTAGGGGCGTCTCCCTTGGGATTAACCACTAAATAGAAAGAGCTCCCCATGTGAGGTGTGATTGTTGGGAAGCTCTGATACACCTTGATTTGAAGCCTTGACTCAAGCTGCCTAAACCCCTTCTCCTGTTACGCCAGTTTGAAGCCTTGACTCAAGCTACCTAAACCCTTCCTACAAACTGTGCGATAACAGGGCACACAATAAGGTGGGGTCCTTATTCCTTAGAAACCCTTAGTCTCTCACAAGGTCACATGAATGGAGTGTTGACTCCAAGGGTTGGACAACTACCAAAACCAGTCAAATACGAGTGGCACCCTTGGAGCACGGAGTGCGTCTTGAAGGGCACGTCGCGGAAATAAAACTTGAGTCAATGAATCTAGGTGGCCTAGAAAACCTTGAGCAAATAATTAAACCTTGTAAAGTATTTAAGTATTGTTGGCTTTAATTAATTAATCAAGGATTGAAATTATTGATTGTGGATCCCCAAATGAAAATCCGAGCATATTCAAAAATTAATCCTAAGTTGGTAAGAAGACTAAAACTAAATTATTAACTAAATCAAATAGGAATGAGGTAAATCAATTTAAGAAATTAAGAAAAATAAAATAAACCTAAAGATTGATTTAATACACATATGTGCAAGAAAATACCAAATTGGAATTTAAGGTAAGAAAGGAATAAAGTTGAAAGAATGTGTATGCATAGAAAGGTATCTAGAGTCTAGTTAACACTAGTCTAACTAGAAGAAGATTCATAGTTTAACTCAACTCAGATTTAGTAAGACATCAGTCATTAAATGGGATTATGGGGAATAAAGAGACAACTAGGAGAGAATTAAGGAGCGTTTTTAGGAAGGGTGAGAGAATTTGACTTTTAATTAAATTATAATATGTAATTACTTGTGCATCTTGGGGAGAGGGTGACAAGTGTAAGGGGGAAATAATTCTCAATTAA
This sequence comes from Picea sitchensis, assembly GCA_010110895.2. NCBI lineage: Eukaryota > Viridiplantae > Streptophyta > Pinopsida > Pinales > Pinaceae > Picea > Picea sitchensis. The sequence goes on along the minus strand of SNQJ01S0089114.1, from coordinate 22,750 downwards.
TTAATTAAAAAGTGAATTAATTGTGCAAGTAGGGATGTGTTCATTGAGGAAACTCCTATAAAGAAAATGGTCAGAGGGAAAATGGATCACACTAGTTATGGGTAAAGTTATGCTGCAGAATTTTTGATTGGTTTTACTTGTGAGAGTTGGGATACCCATCTTGGGAGAGAGTGGTGGCTCTACCTTGTGAGACAAGCTAGAAGCTAGAGGATTTTTGGTTGTGTGTGTGTGTGGCCCCTTTGTGGCTCGGGGGGCTAAGGAGGAAGAAGAGTACCCCTACTGTTGGATGGGAGGTATCAGTGACGTCTCTATGGTTAGCAAGCGGGAGGTCGGGGGGAGCATCGTCGCGGAAGAACGTCCTTGAAGTCTTCATCATCGATTACGGTATTTTAATTGAGATTGTAATTGCATTAAGATTTTTGTACACAAATAATTATTAGAAGTACGTCGTAATTTGTGTTGTAATTCTAAACTCCAATTGTCAAAATTCCATGATGGTTTTTGGGATGTAATCTAAATGCGAAAATTATGATATTTATTGTCATTTCAATTGTCATCGAAGTAATTGAATTTCTTGTTAGTTGTCCTTAAATTTATCGATCCAGTTCATATCTAATTTATCGATCCTTAAATACCAATCGCAGAGCCCGAATTTAATTTGAGTAGTTGCTCGCTGATTGTATCACGATCGACTTGATCCCTTCTCTGTCCTTATTCTTTTACAAAACTAGACGTGCTCCTCAGCGACTTGTGCCCTTCTACTTGTTCACCAGCTCTTGTTTCCTTACAAGACTGGATTCAGAGGGTCTTAGTGAGTCACCTACGCCCTCTCTGTCATGGAACTCCTTTGTGTGTTCCCTTCAGCGCAGCATCCATCGCTTGCAACCGTAGTTCTTCTAGATCCAATCCTCCCTTATGTGCTACAGCTACAGGTTGCGGCATCTCGGATCCATTCCCCTGAACCGATCCTTTCATATAGCACACCTTCGGGATGACATTCCTTTTTACCATCTGTCAGGCAGAATGTTGCGTGAGCCTTATACCATTACTTCAGGGTGCTTTCTCTTGGACTCGTGGCCTCGCGCCTCGAGCGATGGTCGCTTCGTCTACCCACACATTTTGGGAGAGCTAAGGGTGGCGTGACAGCCTTGTTCCCATCCCTTCCTCTTTGCTCACTCCTTGGACAGAAAACGGACTTGTTGAGTGCGCCCTTCCCATCCCTTCCTCTTTGCTCACTCCTTGGACAGAAAACGGACTGGTTAATCATCTTTTGTATTTGCTTCAGTTGATCGTGGTGTGTTGCATCGCGTCGCTAATTGTGATTATGTGTTGATCATGTGTTGCTAATGATTATGCTAATGTGTTGATTTGTGTCGTTAATAATTATGATAATGTGAGCTTGCGATGTGATTAATTATGTTGTATTGTTTTTAACTTCCTAATGCAAAAAAAAAAATTACCTATTAAACATCGCTTTTGTTGTCGTAACGATGGGGTCGTTATAGGGGAGGGATTTATAATTCTGATTTTATTGTTTTTTCAACCATCTTTGGAGTGCCTCCGAGATGTCAATCCCATTCCAATTGAATATAGGTCCCATAGAACTATTTATTTCTCTCCATATTGATTTTGTAAATGGGCATTGAAGGAATAAATGTGTATTGGATTTTTATTCTTCTTTACATAGAGCACATCTACTTGGACCTGTGAAGGATCTCTTCTGGAGATTTTCCCATGTTGGAGCCTTGTTTTAGAGAAGGAGCCACATGAATAACTTTGATTTGGGAGGATTTTTTAACTTCCAAAGGGATTTCCCCCACCATGGAGGGGGATCCACATGAGCAACTTGGAGTTGGGCCAGATATCTATGTTTGGGAGAGTATTTTCATGTGGGGTTGAAGGACCATATAAGTTGATCTTCCTGGTCTGTGAGCCGGGAAAGAGAGTTGTTTTTAATGAGTGAATATTTGATTCCATGTTGGAACTTATTGGACATCTAAGTTCATATCCTCCCTTGATATCCATCTAGTGGCTCCTGATGTGTAATCTATGTGCCCAACTTGATTTAGAAAGAAAAATCCCCTCTGATTGAGAGAGTTGATGAGCTCTAACAGTTTGTGGTTATTTGAACAACCTATCCACGGGTCCTTCTCTATCAAAATGTTGGAGCCTTTACCAATCTTCCAAATTAATGAGTCAGTCGCCAATAATGTGGAAAGAGTTTATGAGAGATTTCCATATGATTGTTCCATTCTGATATGTTTTGTTTGTGGAGTGAATCCAATCTAGAAGAGGCATTTGTGGGATGTATTTTTCTTTTATGATTCTATGTCAAAGTCTTGTTCCCTCAACCAGACTCCTGGCATTTTTTGTTGCTAGTGCTTTTGCGAAGGTAAAGATGTCTTTGAGTCCCCATCCTCCATCGGCCTTTGGCTTTGAGATTATTTTTCTTAAGGCCAGAACTAATGGTCTAGAGTCATATTTTCTTGCCCAAAGGAATCAAGTGGCCAATTGATTTATTTTATGCAAGACTTGTTTCAGCACCCATGCAAGGGAAGTCCAATAGATTGGGATTGCTTCAATGATTGATTTGAGAAGGACTAATCTGTGGGCTCGAGATAGCCATATGTTACACCATGAATGTATTATTTTTTCCACTTTGGCTAGTAGCCAAGCCCAATATATTTTTTTGTATCCAATGGCCTTGATATCGAAGCGCATGTACTTGAGGCCTTCAGATGGATTTTTAAATTGTATGCCAAAGAGTGTTGAAGTAGCAAGTATTTCCTTGTCATTAAGTCCCCAAGCCATTAATGAGGTTTTTTCCAGGTTGATTTGCATTCCGGTTGAGCAGTTGAAGGTGTGTAGGATGCTTTTTATATTGTCAAACAATAATTGCTTGCCTTCACAAAAATGAGGATGTCAATTATAATTATAATTATATTTAATTGGCCCTTGGGGGTGTAGAGGGTGTAGAGCAATTGGAAAATAGTAGGAAATATAAAGGAAGTTTGTTATGTGAGGTTACAAGTTTGAAACCCYCTGCCTTATCTTGTGTATTGCTTAGTAGGCACCTAAACCACCTCTTTATATTCTTCAAATATTTGTTAATAAACTTTTGCTATACTTGTTTATATATAGTGTGTGTTTTTAACCACCATATTTGTTAATACAAATGTTTTTGTAATACATGTTTATATATTTAATATGTTTTTAACAACTGGAATTGATTAATAAATGATCAATTGTGATTTGATCAACCAAGGGAGTTTACTTCAATTGACCCAGGTTCAATTCCTTTCTGGTTTGATGTTTGCATTCAATGATAAACCAAGGGAGTTTCCTTCAATTGACCCAGGTTCCATTCCTTTTTGTTTTGATGTTTGTATTCAATCTTATCTACTTTGAAATGTCCAAAGCAACTTTTTAGGAGATTGACTTTATTTTTCTCAAAAAAAAAGAAAAGAAAAGGAGTTTATGTTTTTAAAAAAGAGAATTGTTCTTATTATTTATATAGAGAAAGCATTGTATGAATGTGATCTAAAAAATGCTTGTGTTTGGTTAGGAGTTTGTCTTGGATGTAAAGAAAAAGGTTATCCCCCTAACATTGAGAGGCATCTAACAAGAGTGAAAGCATGTCCCTTATGGACCACCACTAGGATTATTTCAGGTAAAGTGATTTTCCTTGAATAATAATAATGAATCAACCTGCTTTCCCAAATAACAACAATAATAATTGTCTCCACTGCTGATTGACTACTAAGACTACTAAATTATAATAATTTTTTTCACTATAAATAAAAGTATCTCATAAATACCCACATAGTCACATGCAAAAAAAAACATTTCATAAATACCCACATAGTCACATGCATAGTTCCCTTTAATGTATTTCTGAACTTCCTATGTCCCATATTGATTCCCCACTCTTACCCCCAAAGAAAATGGGAGTTTTTTAAAAAAAAAAAATGGAGAATTGTGATGATTACTTACATAGAAAGCATCACATGAATGTTTCACCTGAGATATATTTCTCGACTTCCTCGAGCCCCACATTGATTCCCTTTCGGGCCTCTGGAACGTTAACATCTTACAAGCTCACTTCCCCAGCGAGGATGCATGCTTACTCAATGGAATATCAGTGCCTCGCCAGAGACCACTTGCAAATACAAAGATTAATGTAAAGTGAAGTTCTTTAGATTTTACTGTATATGCAGTTCCATACACACAAGAAATAGAATTCATCAACTGTCAATATTGAAAAATATTGGAATCCTATCAGCAATTGGCATGTCATCATACTAGCTTATCTTAAAAACACCAACCTTGTTGTGAAGGGATAATAGCATTTTTTAGGTAACCAGAAAACCCAGAGAAATTCATGAGGAGATCACATCTTTATCTTAAAAACACCAACCTTGTTGTGAAGGGCTAATAGCACTGTTTAGTTAACTCGAAAACCCTAACCTTGCTGTGAAGGGCTAATAGCACTGTTTCGTTAACTCGAAAACCCAGAGAAATTCATGAGGAGATCACAGCTTTGGAGGAAGACATTGGTAGGCAGCCTACATCATTTTGGCATGAAAGTTGTAATAGGATCATCATGGAGGAAGACATTGGTAGGCAGCTTACATAACTTTGGCATGAAAGTTGTAACCAGTACTTTAAATATTCGACTTTTTATAAGATATATTTTTTTATTAATTTTGTTCGAAATCTGCTCAAAAATTGTTGGAACTCTAGATTTAAGTGATTAAGTCTATATAATTTTAGTTTCTTAAGGGTTTTTCAAGATGTTGAATCCATTTATATATTCAAAAATACAATTTAAATAACAGAAAATGGTGATTTTACCAAGATCTATTTCACCATATTCCAATGAAAAAATTCAAATATTTAAACAAAAATAAATTATCTGACACAAAATGCCTCAAGCCCCATAAGTTAAATATCTACCAATAACAACGTACTTAGCTGGCCAATTGCCCCAGTCTGACATTTTCATTAAAAACCCATGTCAGGAAGTTGGTTTTGAGTTGTCAAAGTATGGAACATATCACAGGGATTGACCCCACTCCTGAAAAAGGGCGTCTTTCAATTGAAAAACAAAAATGGTACGCCTGAAGCCCAACTTCCCAGTGTCAGGAAGTTGGCTTTTGAGTTCTCAATTATGGAACATATCCCAGGGATTGACCGCACTCCAGCTGAAAAAAAAGTGTCTTTCAATTGAAAAACAAAAATGGTAAGCCTGAAGCCCAAGTGACACTGCTGGACTGAAAGACATATCCTGAACAACACAACAGAAGGAACTAGCAATGCAACAATTTATTTTGTTAAAGGAAACCGAGTCCATCCAGATTCAACTAAGGTTGCAGAACCCTAAATTCAGAAGACACAAGCCATGAAATAGTGATTGGACCACCCGTGATTTGTGGAAAATCCCCATCATTCCCAATTCCACAAAATACCAAATCTGAAGGTCCTACCGGGAGTCGAACCAAGGTCATTCCGATTCTACACAAAAAACCCTGTATATAAAGGTCCTACCGGGATTCGAACCCAGGTCGCTGGATTCAAAGTCCAGAGTGCTAACCACTACACCATAGAACCTTGATGAAAAGCTTCAACTAATTTACCAGTTACCTTCTATACGATAGTCAACGAAAAGCCTTCAAGCATAATGAAATGAAGTATCCCCACCCCAAAATGAATCGTTTCAAAATCACCTTATGAAAATACTTTTGATTTTGGTTTTTTTTTTTTTTTTTCTTCTTCTAAGAGTGATAAGATTTATCATAATTTACTATGAGTTAGTAATGACATACAAATTATTAATTGTTATTGATAAATATGAGTTGACTTATTACCATTAATCAAAATTACCATGGTACTTGAAATGATTAAATAGTGTTCTTTAAGAGAATTGACTTTTACTTATGCCAAATACTTCATGATTATCAATTTTAAGTATTATTTATTTACTTAATGTTTAAAATGAAAACTGTCCATTTATGCATTCAGAAATGAAATTTAAACAACAGAAAATTGTAATTTCACTTAGATTTATATAGTTGAATTCCGACCAAAAATACTAAAACATAAAATGTTTAAACAAACTTTTAAAAAAATAAATAATATTTTAATGATGAAAAACTTTATCCACATCCAACATTAAACCCTTTACCAATAGTACCATGAACAACCTCATACTTAAGGCCAAAACTACCAAATTGTAATAGGATAAACAAAAAAACTACCCACTTGTAATAGGATAAACAAACACAAGTAACCTTGATAATACATAGTACATTCACAAAAACAAAGAAAAGAATAAAGAAAGAAGTGGAGATGAGATTCACAATAACACACTGCAAATTTGCCTTTACTAGGTAGACAACCATGCAAATTTTCCTTTACTAAGTAGACAATAGTGCTAAGATAATAACAAAGACCATTTGAAAAATATATAAGACTAAAATCAATGATCTCACCTTGCCATAATATAGTTTAATCAATGTCCATGTTCCAACTACCTTTTTTCTTTGGTACTCTCTGTTTAGGAAAAGTTGGTCATCTTTCTCTATATTTTCATTTTTGCAAAGTTGTTAAGATTTAAAAAAAAAATCTATCGAAAGAATCAACAAATGTTTCATCTAATTATGAAAAATGTTTTTTTATGTGATTATTAAAAAAATAATTAAAGTTTTATAAAAATTTGTTTTAAATATTAATATAAAAAATGTATGATTTGTTTTCAATATTTTAAAAAACAATTAGGAATTAGGCGTTGGTAATTATATTTACATAGTTTTTAAATTTTAATAATTTTATCTCAGTAATAAATTTGGTTATAATTTGATGTTTACATATATATAAGAGTTGTTTGAAATCCAAAAAGAATTTGAGTATGTAGGTTTCCACAATTAGTTATAATGTTAGACCAATTTTTTGGATAAACACCGTGTAAGAAGTTTTGGAACGTCCAACTTTTTGAGTGGAAACTCCACTCATCATCAAGGAAAAAGTAGGGTGCCATAGTGTGCACTCAAATCAGGGTTCATTCCCTTGACCTACGTTGGACACAACCATTCATATGTATACTACATTGAAGCTCGGAGTCCCAAGAAAAAAGTGATTAGTTTGTTTTTGTTGCCTCCCATTATCCTAATAAAAGAATCCCTTGTGGCCTTATCATGTTATTGATTGCTTTTAGGTAATCATGTAGTTTGACCCCCAACAAACAACGACAACGAGTAGCTTGAAATCCATCGAAGAAGAGGTCATTCAGTTTTGGAAAGAAGTAGAACATCTAAAGGAACCCATTTGTCTCCAAGACGCCTATTGATGATTAAAATCGCAACGAGGATTTCGCCCACAAAGTATTGTTAAAGCCTATTATTTAAACTATGCTAACGAGATATAATACTAGTAGGTGGGACCCCCTTGTAGACTGGAGGCTCAGAGATAGTCTTATCACACCTTTTATGATGTTGTTTCGATGTTGCTCACTGGGTTCTACATGATTGATGATGGAGTATTGGTTTTGTTTGCGACATAATGATAGATGGATAATGCATTTTATGTGTTGTTTCCGTTATTCTAAGCTCTAAATTCCATGTTATGAATGGATTATATTTATTGTTATTACATTTGCTATTGTCGCCATGATTCATTACATGTTACACTTGCACAAGACACATGTTAGTAACAACAAGAAACAAGAGCAATGGAAAGAAACTTATGAAAAAAATCGAAGAAATGGAACTATACTATGTGCAAATGAACTAAAAAGGAATTAGTGTTAGTCCTAACTAGCAATGTTAGTGGCTATACGAATTATGTTTGAGTTATATTGGGTGCATTTGATATATGTTATAGTATGGTTTTGGAAATGGTTAATATGGATTGGGGTGGCGCAATTGGCAAGTGATATGTGCAAGTTTCGATGCATGGAATTAATGGCATGGGATTAATGGTATTGTTTTGGCTGGTTGGCATGTAATGGAAAGGAACTTATGAAAAAAATCGAAGAAAGGGAACTATACTATACTATGCTATACCATGTGCAAATGAAATAAAAAGGAATTAGTGTTATTCCTAACTAGCAATGTTAGTGGCTATAAGAATTATGTTTGAGTTATATTGGGCGCATTTGATATATGTTATAGTATGGTTTTGGCAATGGTTAATATGGATTGGGGTGGCGCAATTGGCAAGTGATATGTGCAAGTTTTGATGCGTGGAATTAATGGCATGGGATTAATGGTATTGTTTTGGCTGGCTGGCGTGTACTACGAAGTTGAATGGAGTGGAGGATTTTATGTTTTGTTTCCGTTATTCTAAGCTCTAAATTCCATCTTATGAATGGCTTATATTTATTGTTATTACATTCGCTATTGTCGCCATGATTCATTGCATGTTACACTTGCACAAGACACATGTTAGTAACAACAAGAAACAAGAGCAATGGAAAGGAACTTATGAAAAAAATCGAAGAAAGGGAACTATACTATACTATGCTATACTATGTGCAAATGAAATAAAAAGGAATTAGTGTTAGTCCTAACTAGAAATGTTAGTGGCTATATGAATTATGTTTGAGTTATATTGGGAGCATTTGATATATGTTATAGTATGGTTTTGGCAACGGTTAATATGGATTGGGGTGGCGCAATTGGCAAGTGATATGTGCAAGTTTCGATGCATGGAATTAATGGCATGGGATTAATGGTATTGTTTTGGTTGGCTGGCATGTACTACGAAATTGAATGGAGTGGAGGATGGAAGCAATGTGCAGTAAATGCATGTCACTCCATACTTCTCCCACTGGGTCGTCACCCTAGCATGGTTATTGTTCATTTGGTTTTGTTGTGGTTAAGCTGTGAGATTCAAGCGTGGAAGGAACTACTCGACCAACTCGCATTTTTAAAGCCATTGGTTACAGGTATGGTCCTTTTCACCCATCCATGAATTCGCTCTGTGTATGAAATGAACGTTGGCTCGGTAAGGTGTCGGTTTGTGTTTTCCTGAGCTTGGTAACTCTGTAAACGCGTGGGTATTTTCTCTGGAATGATTGTGTGGTTATTTGTGTGCAAATGGGAAAATTTATGGTTGAAGTTGTGATTTTGTTGGTTGTTCTGTGTGGTGGAAACTGTGATGGCTCTATGTTGTTTTTAATAGTTATGGGTATTTTTGTTGGAGGGTTTCGCTTTGTTTAGCCTTGTTGGTCGCTTCCTCACAATTAATGGTAACCATACCCGATTGTACTCAGTTGTTATGGCATTGTTGTGTATGTTTCGAACTCCTTTTGGTCACTATGTATCTTCTAGAGCCATGTTTGTGGGTTTTTCACTTGGTCGTGGGCTTATTTTGTGGTATTGGCATCAACACAGTTGGTTATGGGGGGGCATTATCCCAAGAAGTATGCTTTATGATACTTGGGGTCTGCATTTCCATTGGCATTTTTATAAATTGGTTCGGCTATTGGGAAAAGCGTGAGGGTTATGCCTTTGTGTGTTCTTGGTGTTGGTTATTGTCCAATGAGCAATCTTTTCTCCTCTGCATCATTGCCACCCTACCTGGTGTTGAACTGTCACATTGTTTTACAAGATAAGAGTTATAAAAGCTTGTGGTTCCACCGTGCTTGTTTCGGAGGTTCCCACCTACTGTTGATATGGTCGACCTCCAGTCTCTTTGTGTTTTGGTGACCGAATGAACCCTTGATTATTTCTTGTTTTCATGGTTAAAGAGCCCGATTTGGATAACCCTAATCAGTCGCACTCTTGTCGGGTATCTTGTTGACTGTCATAAATTGGTTAACTGATTTCGACAGTAGCTTTAATATTTGTCTCGTCTCTGTTTGATCAGGTTGTTGGAAAGTTGTAATTTGTAAATGAGAATTGGTATACAGTCCTTTTGTTGTGACAGTTAAATCGATGACCCAACTCATTTTTTTTATTGAATTGGTTGATTGGGAGTAAATGGCAATGTACAGTCACAGGGATGCCTCTTTTCGTTATGCATTGGTCTATGTGTTCCTACAGCGTGGTATCAATTGAAGTTGGTGGTTGTTGTGTGTTTAATTTGTCCTGATCGGGATCATTACAAATTGGAAAATTGATGACTGAAACTTGGTTGTTTACTGTGTATGGTTTATGGAGACATCGTGCATCATTTTGTTTTATTGCACCATCAGAGATGAAGCACAAGGTTTTTGTAGTATGGTTTCATTGTAAATTTAATTGTTAATATTGTCAAAGGAATGGAATTGGGCATGTTTTAAAAGAGTTTGTCCAACTCAGGAAAGACCTGTGTCTATGTTTGATTTGGGGATTTACAAATTATGGGCAGTGGTTAATACTTTTATATGTTGAACAGAGTTGAAGTAATATGACTGTGTGTTCCTTGGGATTTTGTTTTAAATATAAAAGGGAAGGAAATGAAAAGAAACAAAATTATTTTAATAAGATGGGTGAAAGGCATGATGATTCTGAGTATGATTATACATTGTATTAACTGAAAAATTTTAAAGAAATTGGATGTGGGACAATGAACAAGTTTTAACACACAGTAATTGTTTAATTGGTATTGGATCATTTGCATTGAATACAGAACTATTTTATGGATTACTTAATTTATTTTACGAATAGTATTCGCTCTTTTCCCTACCATTATTTCACTTTTCACACATCACAATCCCCTCACCTTCACATATTCACTATCCACTCCTTGTTCCTAAAATTTAATTATAGTTAAGATAAATTATGTATTATGACAGTTAAAGGATCGTAGGGATGAATTACAGTAATATATTCTTTTGATTTACGACATAGTTGATTGTTTGATGTTATGAGCAGTAATCATGATCTTTTCCCCCTCATTTTAAACATTTTCCGCTCAATACAACCCCTCACATATCCCAGAACCCTTGTTCACCCCCTACTCATTGACAACTATTAAACGATTTGTATGGATTGGATTGCATGAGTATGATATGTTGTTGAGCCAAATTTTGTTTCATATTTAAAAGAGATGTCATTTATGGTTGTTGAAGAAACTATTTTCTAATCAATAATACATACAAGAATGAGATTTTTCAGCAGAGGTATCCATGGTCGGGATAATCGAGGAAGAGGAAATTGGAACAGGTGCCATAGAAGGCCAAGGTTCTCTATACACTTTGATGCAGACTTGCAAGATTTAGGCCAGCTATTTCAAGCTGGATTTTTTAACTAGATTGGGCAAGGAGTGGTCCAACCTAGGCCTGAAAGACCTCCCTTCCAAGCCCCATAGGTCCCTGGTATCCCAGTTCCTCCTCATGTCTCGCTGCAACCTGAAGTCCCTGAAAACGACGGATGGCAAGAGATTGTCCACCCGAAAGTCTCCAAACATCGTGGTTGGCTTAACTTATCTCTACCTGCTCCTCCACCTATTAATCAAATTGTTTAAGTTGCCCCTGTCCACTCATCAGTACAATCTTCCCATGCAAGCAAAAGGTTAAAAATTGAGGCCCACCATGCTCCTGACAAAGGAAAATCCATTGCTTCCCCCTCTTCGCCCTCAAATGACTCTGCCAAATCTGTGTCCTCTTGCATGCATTTGAGAGATGATTTCTCTCATGTGATCAGTGAAATTAGGCATAAAGGCTCCACACAACCTAAGGCAAATTCAAAGAGATCAAAGGGTGACAACAGAAACAAGGGAAATATTGCCTCCCAGAGCGACAAATATGGCTTTTAAGTGTTTTTATTTATTCATTGTTGAGAACAGTTGACTTCTGAAATTTTGGACAAAACATTATTTTTTGGATATATGGTAAATATTTTTGGAAATAATTTCAATTATCATTGATATAAATTGTCAAAATATGAAAGTGATGATGGGAGTCACAAGGAGGGATGTTTTGTTTGATTAACTAGTTGTTTTATGATTGTTAAAGAACTAAAGGGAGTCACAAGGGGTCCCACCTACTAGTTATTATTTATTAAAAACCCTTATTATGATTTTATTACTTTTCCCCCTAAACTAAAAAGTTTGTTGAGTTTTAGTTAACTTAACTAAAGAAGTAGTTCAACTACTTCAACTAATTCAAATTGCTTAAAAGCAAAAGGAAAAGGAGGAACAAGGGGAGAATAGAAGGAGAAGCATAGTAAGGTCTACTCTTTGAGTTTTTGTTGAGATAATTCAGTTTTCATTCATTCTTTAATTCATTGGAAGCCTAATTATATTTTATGATAGCAGGGTCCTATTGTAGACAACAAGATTCAAGACTGAATTACATCATTCAGGCACTTGTTTTTCAGAGGTGTTGACCTATCTTTGATAGTCTGTGTAGACTTGTATGTTTGTGAATTAAATTTCATGACTGACAAAGGCTATTGTGCAGAGTCGAGTGGGCATCAATCTGTGGCAAGTTGATCCAGCTTTTAAAGTTCAATTTTTTATTTTATGTCCGAAGTTTTTTTGTATGATTCATCGGGGACATCTAAGTTTGACTTTGGTCTAAAACTTCCTCAGGGAATTTTGTAAAGAGAACGATTATTTTGACGAATTGGAATGAAAAAAATGATTGCTTTATGTCTTATCTGTTTTGATTATTGACTTGGAGTCTTTACTTCTGTCTCTATATTTATTTCAACATCTATTATATTCAGAAAATTACATAAATAATGAATTTTTCAGCAAGCTTTCATTTATAAAAAAAACGAGCCTAAGCACTTGTAATCAATACTTGTGAATTCAGATACAAATTTTGATGGCTATAAACATAGGGTGATATTCCGATCTATCTTGCTTTAGCCAAGCAAGATCTGAAAATTCTTGAGTAAGATCATTTCATATATTTTCCTCAACATTTATTTGGCGACCATACTGGGGATATATTTAATATCTCTCTAGTTGATTTTTATGCTTGATTATCATTGAATACATCTATTTTTCTGAAATTGATTCTTTGACTATTTTTTTTCTTAATGACTGTACCTATTGCAAGGCATCCTAATATTGAGCCCGGTTTTCAAGATCATACCAACATTGCTTTGAATTTGTTTAACACCATTTTAGATACTGCTAATACTAGGGTTGAGCTTAATCATTCATGGGAAGCAATTGAACGTGACATTAGTGCCCAAGAACGTTGGGAAGCTAGACGTAGACAGCCTAGAAATCAGTAATAACCTTGTTTTTCCTTCATATTTGACCTTCTTTTCATGTCCCTAAACCCTCGGGTTTCTAGGAGGAGAAGAGGCTTATCACATGAGATTAATCCTATTTATGAAATAGGAGGAAGGAACGTTGTGTTATCTACCCAACAAAGTACTCTAAGGAGAACCTTGTTTGATTCATCCAGTTCGTATTTCTCTCCCTTACCTATCATCCACAAGATGGCATCTAGTGGTGGCTCTGGTGGCACTAGAAGTGATTCCTCCTCTTAGTCTTCAGCTTCGTCAGTGATTGGTATCTTATATAGTCACCATATCCCTGTCCAATCTACCACAAACCCTACCAAAGTCATCAAAAAGTATGGGCTTTTTCAATTTGAAGAAGACGCTACAACCACACCATGGCATGTTTCCTCTCCTCTTAACCCAACACCTGCTACTCCTCCACTTCCTAATTTCAAAGAGCATCTTCCCATGTTTTCGGGAAATAACATTGTCACTACAAATGAAAACCTGGTGGCATTTTCTAATGTCTTTCACGACGTAAGATCCAATGACAACGATACTTGCATGCGCTTATTTTTCAATTCCTTGGAAGGAAAAGTTGCAGCCGATTTCTTTGACCTTCCTCCTAATATTATGTATACTTGGGAGGAGTTAGTCTATTGGTTCAAATCCACCTATGGGAAATCTAAGAGCCCGGTTGAGCAGTTACAGGAGTACAATAACATCGCCTATAAAGATGGTGAGACCATCAAGTCCTTCAACTTGTGTTTCACTAAGTTATACAATCAAATCCCTGAACTCATTCGACCTCAGAACCAAGCCGCTTTCATGCATTATTATAATGCATTACCTTACCCCTATCGTCATAGGCTCGAGGAAAAATCCATTGATAACCTCGGTTCCTCTCTGCATACGTGTTTGGAGTATGAAGAACAGCTCGAAAGAACATGTCTTCCTCAGGGAGAATCAGTTTAACAGATAGACATGTCCGCCCTCTTACATATAGTACAAGATATGAATAATTGTATGATAGCGTATGAGCGAAAGGGAAATGTCTCCCCTCTCACCCCTTGAGCTTCATCCTCTTTTGTACCCCCCTTTAGAAGTCCAATTGAAAATAATTTTCAGCCTAAGGCTATCATGCCTCGAAGTTGGTGTAACTTTTGCGAGGAACACCACGAGGAAACCACATGTGAGGTAAGGAAGAGCACCAGAGATAACATCTTTGGTAAAAGACCAGAAACTACCATCATTGTCCTAGATTTTTTAGAGCTAGAATATGTCATGATCATCAATACTAGGAACAAATCATACACTCCCAAAGGAAAATATGATCCTCCCCGCAATTCTTCTAGCCCGAGATCATCCTCACCAGCTGCTATTGTTCATGTTCCTAAGGTTCCTAATAGTCAAGGAACTACTTCTCCTCTCCCCTCGTCCAAATACAATATTCGAAATCAGTTGGCCAACATCAAAGAAGATGCCACCCTTCTGGACATGGTTGTTGTCCCTGGACAACAGAGGCATCTAAAACAATTCATGGAAGAAAAATCTTATGTTGTAGCCAAACTCTCTGAAGAGGTAAATGAAGAGGATTCGTCTGTAAATAAAGTAGGTGTACATAACTTTAGATACCCTGTAAAAAATCCCCCTTTTTATATTTATTTAAAGATTATGGATAAGATCGCCCATTGTTGCCTCATTGATGGCGGTTTGGGCCCAAGTGTAATGTCGAATATTATTATGGAAGAGCTAGGCTTGTTTTGTACAAATGAAAATGCCAAAAGCATTCTCTCTTATAATAGTCTACAACAAACGACCATAGGTGAGATTAAAGATGTGACCTTAGTTTTGTGTGCACACCCTGAAATAAGGACAACCCTTAGTATTGAGGTAATTGATATACCAGTAAGCAATTAGTCAATCATCTTAGGAATAGATTGGCAAGATTTGATGGGTGGATACCTCTCACTCGATGGGACACACTTATCTATTCCTCAGAATGGTAAAAACATTATAGTCCTTAGAGAGAGAAGGGTTTCACCTTACATAGAGAGTCTCCCACAACCTAATGTGAACTATATCGAAGAGGACCTAGGGGTGTATTACATCTTTGTCGAGGAGGATAGAATTCCCTTGGAACAAATCGATTTAGATGATGGTATGTGGCACATGCACTTTGATGGTTCATGCTCTAGTGAAGGTAACAGAGCTGGAATAATCTTGTACTCTCCTGTGGGGAAAATTCATAACTTTTCTTACAGGTTGGAGTTTTCTTGCACAAACAATGTCACTGAATTCGAAGATTTATTATTAGGCATTGAAAATGCCTATAATCTAGGTTATGGTCCCATGGGACGCGGTGTCATGGTGCCTACCGGCTCACATCAAACGCTCATTAATTCGACATGAATTTACACAGGCGCATTCAACAGCTGAGCCTTCTCGCATAAGGGAAGGGTACCCGCACTAAGCTTCAGACTTTAATGGAGGAAGTGATGGCAGTAGTTAACGTAATTGGCATAGCATTTGGGCTCATTGTAACTCCAGGTTGCAGAGAGCTCTCGAGAACCTCTGTCTCGCAGAAGCACTGGCATTGCAGCAAGTTCGCTCTCGTCCCATTGGTGCGGCCGCTTCTTTTGGTCACACTGTCCACCCTTAGCAGCAATCCGACTCCAATTGGTTGCTCCTGGCTCAGACATTGGAGCCTCACCATGCCAAGAATCAGGGGGACACCGCGACGAGGAGCGGCTTGGTATGCAGCGCAGTCGCGACGAAAAAGAAAGGCGGATTTTGAAAAGGCAATGACAATGGCTGCCAGGAGGCGAAGGGAGCGGCCACGCATACCTCCAATGGCGGTTGTCGAGGAGGTGATCCCGGAAGGAGGACTGGAAGGACCCCCTGAACACACCTTGTTCATGGTCCCGGAAAACTGGAACCCCCGCTCGCATTTTGGTTCGGTGAGCACTCCAGGTATGGCAAGCGGCACGCGCACCCACTGTGACACCAGCGAAGAAAGACCTTACTCTCCTTGCTATGTGGAGGAAGAAGTTCGTCCTGAACCCACCAGAGGAGCTGCGGGATGAAAAGCGCAGGGAGCGACCGCGGACACCAGCCAGGCACAGCCACCCGCAGTTGACTGGGGTTATCTCAACCTCATCTTTGATATGAGGAACCTCTTAGAGGATCAGGTCTTCCGCATCACCAGACTGGAGCAGAGGCTAGACATGTTCTTCGCAGCGCACTCCAAAGCCACGCCAAAGAAACAATGCCCGACATGTGCCCGAGCATACGCATTTCCAGCCAGATGGAGGCACACTGCGGTCGACGACACTCATCCTGGCTCTGAGGTTATTTGATGCTCAGACCCAGTCTTTGCTTGTGGTTTTGTTCTAATAGTCTATGCCTATGGACAGATAGCTTTTTATGTTTCTTAGTTTTAGATAGGGTATTGTTATTTGATGAAAACACCAGTCTCATGTTGATGCCTGCTACTCCCGGTTTCCTACGGGCGGGACGTAGCAGAGTAAATTTTGTTAATTTTGGCCTACTCTGCAACTATGGTGGCACATGGACAGGGATGTCCAGCTGTCTCGGTTTCCTGCTCAAGCGGGACAGCTGGCATCACCAACAGCTCTGTATTTTGTCAATGATAATATAATAGGCTCCAACTCTTTTTTTACTTAAAAAAAAAAAAGCTAGGTTATGGTCACCTTACAGTTTTTGGAGATTATGAGCTTGTTGTGAACCGTGTACGTAAGATATGATCTCCTAGAAACAAGTTGATGAAACGATACACCCAAACTATTTGGACACTTATCTCGAACCTATTATCTTTCAACATTACTCATGTTAAGAGGGAATTGAACTCAATGGCTAATAGGTTAGCTATTTTTGCAGCCTCTCCTAATCGACAACTTCTGCCACACATACCTGATTGTACTTTTCAATATCTATATCATCCACATATCCCCGACAATATAGAATCTTGGCAGGTCTTCCCTAGTGATGAGAGCATCTTTTCTTTCATTCAAAATGAACTTTATAAGCACAAGGAAATTATATTCATAGAAGATAACAAGATTCCTAAGGGATTGACTCCTCTAGAGAGTTCATTTTCATCGAGTGATGTAGGAAATAAAGAGAAACATAAAGAAGAGGAGTCGAAAAGGAAGGTGGGTGAAACCATCTCCTTGAACATTGGGACACCTGAGTCTCCAAAGAATGTTAAAATAGGTGCCCAATGTTTTGATGAAGAGAAAATGAAGTTTGCAAAGATGCTCGGTGAATTTCAAGATGTTTTTTCTTGGTCTTATTTGGATCTTTGTGGTTTTGATCATGCTCTTATACAGCATGTCATTCCCATCAAGGAAGACATAAAACTAGTTGGGCAAAAACAAAGACCTATCAACCCTACACTGGAAGCAAATATTCGAAGGGAGTTGGAAAAATTCTTGAAGGCTAGAATCACCTTTCTGGTCAAGTATTTTGAATGGGTTTCAAATTTGCTTCCTGTTCGGAAATCCATTGATCTTATCAGATTTTGTGTTTATTTTCGCGCATTTAATCGATCTATTATAAAAGATCACTTTCCTCTCCCTAACATGGAAATGATTCTGCAACAAGTTGCAAGGTCACAGATGATGCCCCTACTTGACGGTTTTTTAGGTTACAATCAAATCAAGGTAAAAGAGGCAAATAAATATGAAACCACCTTTATTACTCATTGGGGTACCTTGACTTACGAATGTATTCCTTCTGGCTTATCTGATGCGAGTACCACTTTTAAAATACCTATCCAAATAACTTTCGACGATTTGATCGGTAAGATTATTCATGTCTATCTTGATGATCTAATCGTGAACTTTAAAGGGCTATCAATTGTCTCAAGGTTTCAAGAATTATGGTTGGGTCCTTTCAAGATCGCTTTTGTCCTGGGTACTAACTCTTACATTCTAAAATATTTACAAGAGCGATTGTTTTCCTACAACGCTAATGGTTCTCACTTAAAACACTACGTGGAACCAACTTGAAAAGTTTTAATGTTGTTTGGATTTTTTGTATATTAGTAGTCTAGTTATGTTTTCTTTTTCACCACTGCTTTTTTATTCTACTTTTACAGTAGTTTAAATTCTGCTTTCCTTTTAATAGATTCATGTTTCTTTTGCAATTCTATCATTTTATTTTTGTTGTTTTAAATTTTGCAGTTCCATTTCTGTCATGAATTTTATTATTTTTCATGTTTTAGTTTAAATTTTGGTCAAGAATAAGATGTTGGATCCATTCTGCCACAATGACACTCCTGCAAGGTATTGTTAGTCAATAACAATAAAGCTTACAATGTTGTTACGATGTTCCCCTTGAAAACATAATTGAATTTGTTATCTTCTTTCGTTGTTGTCTTATAAATAAATTGGTTATCTTGGGCTTTTGCTTTCCATTTCTTCATCCATTTGAGAATTAAAAGAGAAAGTCCATAAATTTTTCTCCTTGAAGTCAAGAGAAAATTATGGTCGAATGATTATGCATACAGGAATAAACCCCCTTATACTTAACATTTTTCATGAGTTATTCCTCGGTCATTTTTCCATTAAATACGCTCACTTCCTCCTGTTGCATAATCATTCTGGTTATACCTTCTTGATCCATTGTTCTTAGCTTGTGAAACCATATGTTATGAGTTCTTGATCTGTTGCAAACAGATTTCCCTGTGGAGTCACCAGTTTGTTGACGATTAAAATCGCAACGAGGATTTCACCCGCAAAGTATTGCTAAAGTATATTAATCTATCCTAATGATACACAATACTAGTAGGTGGGACCCCCTTGTAAACTGGCGGCTCAGAGATAATCTTATCACACCTTTTATGTTGATGTTTCGATGTTGATTACAGGGTTCTACATGATTGATGTTGGAGTATTGGTTTTGTTTGCGACATAATGGCAGATGGATAATGCATTTTATGTGTTGTTTTTTTTATTCTAAGCTATAAATTCCATGTTATGAATGGCTTATATTTATTGTTATTACATTTTCTATTGTCGTCGTGATTCATTACATGTTACACCTGCACAGGACACATGTTAGTAACAACAAGAAACAAGAGCAATGGAAAGGAACTTATGAAAAAAATCCAAGAAATGGAACTATACTATACTATGATATACTATGTGCAAATGAAATAAAAAAGAATTAGTGTTAGTCCTAACTAGCAATGTTAGTGGCTATATGAATTATGTTGAGCTATATTGGGCGCATTTGATATATGTTATAGTATGGTTTTGGCAATGGTTAATATGGATTGGGGTGGCACAATTGGAAAGCGATATGTGAAAGTTTCGATGCATGGAATTAATGGCATGGGATTAATGGTATTGTTTTGGTTGGCTGCCGTGTACTACGAAATTAAATGGAGTGGAGGATGGAAGCAACGTGCAGTAAATGAACGTCACTCCATACTTCTCCCATTGGGTCGTCAACCTAGCATGGTTATTGTTCATTTGGTTTTGTTGTGGTTAAGCTCCAAGATTCAGGCATGGAAGGAACTTCTCGACCAGCTCGCATTTTTAAAGCCATTGGTTACAGGTATGGTTCTTTTTGCCAATCCATGAATTCGCTCTGTGTATGAAATGAACGTTGGCTTAGTAATGTGTTGGTTTGTGTTTTCCTGAGATTGGCAACTGTGTAAACGCATGAGTATTTTCTCTGGAATGATTGTGTGGTTATTTGTGTGCAAATGGGAAAATTGATGGTTGAAGTTGTGATTTCATTGGTTGTTTTGTGTGGTGGAAACTGTGATGTCTCTCTATTGTTTTTAGTAGTTATGGGTATTTTTGTTGGAGGGTTTCGCTCTATTTAGCCTTGTTTTCCGCCTCCTCACAATTAATGGTAACCATACCCAGTTGTATTCGGTTGTTATGGCATGGTTTTGTATGTTTCAAACTCCTTTTGGTCACTGTGTATCCTCCAGAGCCATGTTCGTGGGTTTTTCGCCTGGTCGTGGGCTTATTTTTTGGTATTGGCATCAACACAGTTGGTTATGGGGGGGCATTATGCCAAGAAGTATGCTTTATGATACCTGGGGTCTGCATTTCCATTGGCATTTTTATAAATTGGTTTGGTTATTGGGAAAAGCATGAGGGTTATGCCTCTAGGCATTCTTGGTATTGGTTACTATCCAGTGAACAATCTCTACTCCTCTGCATCGTTTCCACCCTACCTGGTGTTGAACTGTCACACTGTTTTACAAGCTAAGAGTTATAAAATCTTGCGGTTCCACCATGCTTGTTTCGGAGGTTCCCACCTACTGTTGATATGGTCGACCTCCGGTCTCTCTGTGTTTTGGTGAAAGAGAGAACCCTTGATTATTTCTTGTGTTCATGGTTACAGAGTCCGATTTGGATAACCCTAACCGGTCGCACTCATGTCGAGTATCTTGTTGATTGTCATAAATTGGTTAAGTGGTTTCGACAATAGCTTTGATATTTGTCTCATCTCTGTTTGATCGGGTTGTTGGAAAGTTATAATTTTTAAATGAGAATTGGTATAGAGTCGTTGCCTCCTTTTGTTGTGACAGTTAAATCGATAACCCAACTCATTTTTTTGATTGAATTGGTTGATTGGGAGTAAATGGTAATGTACAGTCACAGGGATGCCTTTTTTCGTTATGCGTTGGTCTGTACGTTCCTACAACGTGGTATCAATTGAAGTTGGTGGTTGTTGTGTGTTTAATTTGTCTCGATCGGAATCATTACAAATTGGAAAATTGATGACTGAGACTTGGTTGTTTACTGTGTATGGTTTATGGAGACATCGTGCATCGTTTTGTTTTATTGCACCATCAGAGATAAAGCATGGGGGTTTTGTAGTATTGTTTCATTGCAAATTTAATTGTTAATATTGTCAAAGGAATGGAATCGGGCGTGTTTTAAAAGAGTTTGTTCAAATCAGGAAAGACTTGTGTCTATGTTTGATTTGGGGATTTATGAATTATGGGTAGTGGTTGATACTTTTATATGTTGAACAGAGTTGAAGCAATATGACTATGTGTTCCTTGGGATTTTGTTTTAAATATAAAAGGGAAGAAAACGAAAAGAAACAAAATTCTTTTAACAAGATGGGTGAAAGGCATGATGATTCTGAGTATGATTATACATTGTATTAATTGAAAATTTTTAAAGAAATTGGATGTGGGACAGTGAACAAGTTTTAACACACAGTAATTGTTTAATTGGTATTTGATCATTTGCATTGAATATAGAACTATTTTATGGATTACTTAATTGATTTTACGAACAGTATTTGCTCTTTTCCCTACCATTATTTCACTTTTCGCACATTGCAATCCCCTCCCCTTCCCATATTCACTATCCACTCCTTTTTCCTAAAATTTAATTATAGTTAAGATAAATTATGTATTATGACAGTTAAAGGATCGCGGGGATGAATTACAGTAATATATTCTTTTGATTTACGACACATTTGATTGTTTGATGTTATGAGTAGTAATCATGATCTTTTCCCCCTCATTTTAAACATTTTTCGTTCAATACGACCCCTCACATATCCCAGAACCCTTGTTCACCCCCTGCTCATTGACAACTATTAAACGATTTGTATGGATTGGATTGCATGAGTCTGATATGTTGTTGAGCCAAATTTTGTTTCATATTTAAAAGAGTTGTCATGTATGGTTTTTGAAGAAACTATTTTCTAATCAATAATACATACATGAATGAGCTTTTTCAGCAGAGGTATCCATGGTCGGGGTAACTGAGGAAGAGGAAATTGGAACAGGGGCCCTAGAAGGCCAAGGTTCTTTATACACTTTGATGCAGACTCGCAAGAGTTAGGCCAGATATTTCAAGGTAGATTTTTTAACTGGATTGGGCAAGGAGTGGTCCAACCTAGGCTTGAAAGACCTCCCTTCCAATCCCCACAGCGAATTTGATATCTTTGGATCTTCTATTTTTGGTTGGATTAACACGATCCGAACCTATAGACTTGCACAATGAAAAAGACGCCTATCAGGCGGGATCTTTCAATTCACAAGACCTTCGATCAACACCCTATACGTAGTATCTCAGTGCCTCCTCATGTCTCACTGCAACCTGAAGTCCCTGAAAATGATAGATGGCAAGATATTGTCCACCCGGCAGTCTCCCAACATCGTGGCTGGCCTAACTTATCTCTACCTGCTCCTCCACCTGTTAATCAAATTGTCCAAGATTCCCTTGTCCACTCATTAGTACAGTCTTCCCATGCAAGCAAAAGGTTAAAAATCGAGGCCCACCATGCTCCTGACAAAGGAAAAGTCGTCGTTGCCCCCTCCTCACCCTCAAATGACTCTGCCAAATCTGTATTCTCTTGCATGCATTTGAGAGATGATTTCTCTCATGTGATCAGTGATATTAGGCCTAAAGGCTTCACATAGCCTAAGTCAAATTCAAAGAGATCAAAGGGTGACAACAACAACAAGGTAAAGATTGCCTCCCAGAGTGGAAAATATGGATTTTAAGTGTTTTTATTTATTGATTGTTGAGAATAGTTGACTTCTGAAATTTTGGACAACACATTATTTTTTG
>SNQJ01S0089113.1:46826-60106 GCA_010110895.2 Picea sitchensis | reverse complement strand
CAAAAGTAGAAACAAATCCCCTAAAATCTTGAACTGACAGCCATGAAAGACGGGTCGAACTACTGAAAATAGGGGTCAACTCAGACATTCGTATCTCCCAAAATATGGAAGTTGCATGAAAAATGAAAGAGGTTATTTGATATGAGTCCATATTGAGAAAAAACCTCTTTTGGTTTTTCAAAATTCATCTCCATTTCTCCGAAAAAACTGTCGCAAGATCATGACCAAAATAGGGAAAACTGGAAACCTGAAAAATGATGCTCATAGATGGCTTCTATTCTCCCAACTTCTGACACCTGTGAAAAAAATGAGAGAGGTTTTTGTTATTCATCCTGTTACATTAAAAAACCTCTCTAGTTTTCTCAAAATTCCTTCTGGTTTGGGTGGAAACGCTCTCGGAAAACAGGTGGTCAAAACTGGCGAAAATGGTTTTTTTGTTGTTTTGGGCAAGGCAGTTTTGGAGGGGGAAAGTGGTTTTCGGACCCCCCTGGAGTGGTAAATGGTATTGGGAGGGGGGGGGGTCCGATTTCACCATACGGTGACAATTTTCCCTTGGTAAACCAGTTACTCGGACCCCCCCCCCCCTTGTTAAAGTTAGGATGGTCGGGGGGTCCGAGTAAATTATAGACATTGATTAAATTTATGGGGATGTGTGAAAGTAAGGTGCGCTTTTTGCTTTATTTTTATTTGTTTTATTTATTATGTTTTTGGTTTACCTGTTTTTATTGTATTGTATTTTATTATATTTTGTTTTAATGTTTTATTATGTGTTTTAATTTCGTTTTATTTATTATTTATTATTTGTTTTATTAATGTTTTNGGGGTCCGAGTAAATTATAGACATTGATTAAATTTATGGTGATGTGTGAAAGTAAGGTGCGCTTTTTGCTTTATTTTTATTTGTTTTATTTATTATGTTTTTGTTTTACCTGTTTTTATTGTATTGTATTTTATTATATTTTGTTTTAATGTTTTATTATGTGTTTTAATTTCGTTTTATTTATTATTTATTATTTGTTTTATTAATGTTTTACGCTTTTTTGTTTTATGTATTTTATATTGTTTTTTAATATTTTAATTATATAGTTTAGTTTTTATTTGTATTTTATTTTTGTTTTGTTTTATTTATTGTCTAAATTATTATATGTATTATTTATTTTTTAATTGTTTTATATAATCTATGTTTTATATTTTTAAATTGTTTTTTAGTTTAAAGTTTTATCCTAACCTAATTACTAACTTAATAAAACTAACCTTATTACTAATTATTAACACTTATTAATTTAACCTAATTAATTAATTATTATTAATTATCCTATGCTATCTAATGACTTATTAAATTAGTTGTTTTTGTGAATTTAACCCTAGTTACCTAACATCATTTCATCTAGGGATGAAGATGGTGGGGGGAGAATAAATGAAGGGCGAGGGAAAGAAGGATGCAATAGGGTGATGAAGGGTCGAGCGAAATGGATGGAGGAAGAAGTGAAATCAACCGAGCCCAGTAAACCAGAGGTCTTCATCATGGGAGCAACATCAAATAAACAATTGAAGAGTCAAGTTACCTATGATTATAGGACCCCAATATAGACTCCACCTCGGGATGGTAGCTCTTTTAGGAGGTTACAAGAACTACTGAACTCTGAACATGCAAACCAATGCTTTATTCGTTGGGTTAATCCCAAAAATTTATTCTACAACCTGCATCTGTTCTGATCCTTCAATTAAGACCACGTCAAACTGAAGACTGAAATTTGAAATGCACACTAAGATGGAAACTGTATTGCAAACTGAAACTGAAAAAATTGTTGAAAGGAATGCTCAAAGAGTTGAGCTTATTTGCACACTGCTACCTACCCTATACTGCTGAAAATCATGCTGAAAAAAATAATACAAAAATGCCAATGAATCCAGTCAAGTAGTTGCTAAAACAAGTGGACTGCTTGACTGCTTGTTAACACAATAATAAAGGAAACTTGACCTTTTGCCCACAGAATCAAAACTACAAAGTGTAATGGCCACTGCTGAAAACATGATTTATCATTTAGGCTGAAAAAATATTCCACGTAGTATGCTATGGGATCAGGAAATACATGACCTATATCTTGACTTTCAACAAATTTATGGTCATAATTGGGTATGACACATAATATTTTTACATCATTATACAGTTCTTGAGATGGCTGCAAATTTTCTACTGAACTTCGAAATGGGACTTCTACTAAAACAAACCATGAAAGAGACTGCCTAGTCATGTCTATATCATAACCTATTTTAAGTTCACAACTGGCTAATGAACCATGACTTTGAAAACACAAGTCATCCAACATATCAACTATTGGGTCTTGTAGGAACTGAGATGTTTGTTGCATTGGTTCCAATGAAAGTTTCTGATCTTCTATGTGCTTATCATCCATGACATGATTAAATTTTTTCTTCAAAAACTGAAATGAATTGAAGGTTAATGGTATAGAGTTATAATGCATTAATTCATATTCAGTTTGAAGATAAATGTAACTTAGGGGCTGTAAAATTGGATCAAGAACAACTTCCATATCATCAAGACATCTTCAACTGAGTGATAAAAACACTCTTCATCTTTACTATCGATGATTTTCTTATGATTTTCTCTCAGAATTTGAAATGAAGAGAAACATAATGACACAGACTTTCCACTTACTTTGAGATTTTCTGCATTTTGCTCATTTCTTTCATAATTTCTATGCACAGGATGATTGTCATATCTGAGTTGCAACTGATCCTCCTTTTCCCATAAGCATGCCACTGGTTGCTTTGAACAATCAACATCTATTTCAACCACATAATCATCATCATATTGATCATACTTGGGTAGATTATCCAGGTAAGAAATGTCATCAAACATGCACATCATATCAACTGGTTGTTCCTCTGCAAGTTGAGTTGGAGTTTCATCTTTGATTGTGTTGTGAATTGAATACATGAAATGATCATTTTCAAATCCATGATACCAAGGGTGAGCTGCAAAGTGTTTGGGAACAATGACCCCCTTCTTTCTCTGTAATCAATGGGACATGATGCCTTTGAACAACATTTTTTTCTCTTTTGATAATCCTGTGCAACATTTCTTCCATTGTACTTGCCACAATGTCTAGCTTAGCTTCTGAAGATTTCAGCTGCTCCTTTGTTATTTTCTTCCTTTCTTCTTCCTTGATATTTGACCTTTTGATCAACAAATTTTCTTCCACACTAATTGCATTGTCTTGCATCTCCTTGAGTGTAGTAGTGTTCCTTTCTCTTAGTTGAAATTCCATCTTCGGATCAAATTCATCTGGGTAGTGTAAAAGAGCTAAACCAAGAGGTGGTATTATATCAACATGCATTGAATGATAGACTTGATTGAATCTGGCTAAAAATTGTTGCACTGTTTCTCCTGGCTGTCTTTTCAAGTGATTATATTCTTCCAAAATGAGGAAGGGATTCCTCTTGATCACCGATTGATCCAAGAAAACTTTCACAAACTGATTGAGATCACTGATGCTTGTAGTTAGCAGATATTTATACCATTTCTTAGCTCTACTTTGCAAAGACAAAGCAAAAATCCTAATACTAACATCACTTTTTTCCACCTCAAAAAGGTCAATATAATTTTCAAAACCTTGATTGTGTTTTTCAGTAGTGATGTAGCCATATTCTTCGTCAAATTTGGAAAGATATTTGAAGTAATTGGCAGGGAAATCATGGAGTATGGGAGGCAAGACAAGAGGCTTGTATATATCTTGAATTTTTACAAGAGTAGGAGTATGTACATGGATTATAACACTATGCTTGGCCTCTTGAGACTCATTAGGTTGAACATGCTCTTCATAAATGTTGGCAGTATGATCTAGATTAGGATCATGAGAAGGGAAGAAATAATTAAAAATAAAACCTATCATATCTTAGATAAACTTCCAGCTTAAATACCCGATCTTTTCAGATGGCCTGGTCATGTTTCAGATCCTTCCTCCAGTGGAGTCTTTGGATTGGAACTGATCTGGAGCTGATTTGAGTCGCCAGGTGGATGATTTAGCTTTCTTGTGTCTGGTCACTGTCCACCATCAGTAACCAGATCTAGAACTTGATATGCTTTCTGAGAAAGGTTCCCTAGTGGAGTCGCCACTTTGTTATCACTCTGTAATTTTCCCAAGGTTGTGGAGGCAATCACTGAGGTAACATCAAACCACTTTGGAGTTCTATATATAGCCCTCCAAGACTCAGAGAGGGCTCTCTCTGTCTGATCTATATTTGTTTGTGATATATTTTAGGCTAGTTATTTTTGTATAGAGGTTTTGATTTAAAGAATTAGGTAGGGGCAGAGAAGAGGAACCATTGGGCTATGGAGTCACAACAACAAAATAATCACAATCCATTTTAAATAAGATAATGTTGCAGGTAAAGGTAGAAAACTCACTGGATATTTTGATTTAAATGAAATGGGACAGAAGAAAAAAATAAGAAGTCAATTAAGCGGAAGAGCAATTGATATTTCTTCAGCTGAAAATCAGATGAAAACATGGAAATTATTCACAGTCAAAACATAGTGTATCTTGCAACAAATTTTTGGTTATAACTCCTGCAAATAATTCGGAGACAGAACATGTAGGTAAATAGATAAAACACATTTACTAATGAGATATTCACATCACCAATCAAATTAATCACAAGAATCCTGCAACATAGCACTGTATTATTTGGAAAATGAAATAGACTCATAGTTAGCTACATTACAATGTTGTTCATATCCCACTAACTAGTCTCTACTGATAAACCATTGTACATTTGGATTATTAAAATATATAGAAATATTATCTCCCAGGATCAGGAGGTCAAATTCAACAACCTCCGCCAAAAATAGAAACAAATCCCCGAAAATCCTGAACTGACTGCCATGAAAGCCAACCCGAACTACTGAAAATAGGGGTCAACTTAAACATTTGTATCTCCCAAAATATGAAATTTGTGTGAAACATGAAAGAGGTTATTTTATATGAGTCCTTCATGAACAAAAACCTCTTTCATGTTTTCTAAATTCATCTCCATCTCTCTGAAACAACTGTCACAATATCATGACCAAAATCGGGAAAAATGGAAACTTGAAAAATGGTGCTCAGAGATGGCTTCGATTATCCCAGCTACTGACACTTGTGAAAAAACTAAGAGAGGTTTTTGTTCTTCAGCCCGTTACGGAGAAAAAATTCTCTCGGTTTTTCAGAATTCCTTCTGGTTTGGCAGGAAACGCTCTCGGAAAACAGGTGGTCAAAACTGGCGAAAATGTTTTTTTTGTTGTTTTGGGCAAGGCAGTTTTGGAGGGGGGAAAGTGGTTTTCAGACTCCCCCTAGAGTGTTAAGTGGTATTGGGAGTGGGGGTCTGAGTTCACCATACGATGACAAGTGTCCCTTGGTAAACCACTTACTCAGACCCCCCCTTGTTAAAGTTAGGATGGTCCGCGGGGGGGGGTCCAGTTAGATGGTCCATGGGGTCCGAGTAAATTATAGACGTTGAATAAATTTACTGATGCAGTGCTTTTCTTCTATTTTTATTTTATTTTATATATATATATATATATATATTTGTTTTATTTATTATGTTTTTGTTTTACGTGTTTTTATTGTATTTTGTTTTATTATATTTTGTTTTAATGTTTTATTACGTGTTTTAATTTTGTTTTATTTATTATTTGTTTTATTAATGTTTTACGCTTTTTTGTTTTATGTATTTTGTATTGTTTTTTAATATTCTAATTATATAGTTTAGTTTTTATTTGTATTTTGTTTTTGTTTTGTTTTATTTATTGTTTAAATTATTATATGTATTATTTATTTTTTAATTGTTTTATATAATCTATGTTTCATATTTTTAAATTGTTTTTTAGTTTAAAGTTTTATCCTAACCTAATTACTAACTTAATAAAACTAACCTTATTACTAATTATTAACACTTATTAATTTAACCTAATTAATTATCATATGTTATCTAATGACTTATTAAACTAGTTGTTTTTGTGAATTTAAACCTAATTACCTAACATCATTTCATGTAGGGATGAAGATGGTGGGGGGAGAAGAAATGAAGGGAAATGGAAAGAAGGATTCAGTAGGGTGATGAAGGGTCGGGTGAAATGGATGGAGGAAGAAGTGAAATCAATCGAGCCCAGTAAGCTAGATGTCTTCATCACGGGAGCAACGCCAAATAAACAACTAAAGAGTCAAGTTACCTATGATTATAGGACCCCAACAAAACTAAGCATTATTAACGATGGGTGTAATAGTTCCTTTGTTATTGATATTGGAGTTGAAGAAGAAAGAACCCCTATAGTCTCTAGAGAAAAGGTTATGTTGTGGCATCAAAGACTGGGGCATATCAGAGAGAAGGGTCTTCGACTACTACATGGTAAAGGTATGGTTGAAGGTATGTCTAGCTGCTCTCTAGATTTAGATTTCTGTGAACATTTTGTATATGGGAAGCAAAATTGGATAAGATTCCCCTCTGGTGCAACAAGGGCATAAGGAATTTTACATCTAGTTCACATTGATGTGTTTGGACCTGTGTCGGTTCCATCATTTGGAAACTTTGTGTACTGTGTCTCATTTATAGATGAATTCTCGAGGAATACTTGGATATATTTCCTTAGGAACAAATCTGAAGTCTTTGACAGGTTTAAAGAGTTTAAGTCTCTTGTTGAGAATCAAACAAAGAAAATAATTAAGGTGTTGAGGACAGATAATGGTGGAGAGTTCTACGAGAATGAATTTGAAGAATTATGTAAGAAGTGTGATATAACAAGGAAGAATAATACTCCAAATACACCTCAACATAATGGAGTACTATTGCAGAAAAGATGAATAGGACGTTGATGGAAAACACAAGGTGCATGCTCAATGGTGTTGGGTTAGAGAAATAATTTTTGGCAGAGGCAGTGGGTATTGCATGTTACTTGGTCAATAGATCACCCTCGTCAGCAATGGACGACAAGACTCCACAAGAGGTATGGACTGGTAAGAAATATTCTCTCACACATATCAAGGTATTTGGTTGTGAGGCTTATGTTCATGTTCTAAAGGAAAACAAGAGTAAGCTAGATAAGAAGGATGAAAAGTGTATCTTTATTGGGTATAAATATGGTCTTAAAGGTTATAAGTTTTGGAACCCAGAAACTAAGAACGTTGTGTATAGCCAAGATGTGATATTTAGAGAAATAAAAGATGTTGTCAAACAAGATGTCCTACCAAGTAAGAAAGAACCATAGAAAATAGAGTTTGATTTAAAGGATGATGAATCAGACTCTATAGAAGAACATGAATCAGAAGAAGAAGATCCTCATACTCCAATATTGAAGAGATCAGTTCGGGAAAGAAGGAAACAAGAAATGTATACTCCATCTGATTTCCATTCAAATTTTTCTTTGTCTATTAATGATGATGATCCTAGAACTGTTAGGGAGGCAGTGGATTCATAGGATGGAAAACTCTGGAAAAAGGCCATGGATGAAGAAATGGCAGCCTTGGATAAGAATGAGGCTTGGGATCTAGTGGAGTTTCCAACTGGAATAAATCCCATTGGAAGAAAATGGGTATTTAAAAAGAAGATGAATGCATAAGAAAAAATGGAGAAATACAAAGCTCGGTTAGTAGCAAAGGGTTATTCCCAGGTTGAGGGAATTGATTTTGGTGATATTTTTTCTCATGTTGCCAATTTAACTTCTATTAGATTTGTTTTATCTGTTGATGTTGCATTTGATTTTGAAGTAGAACCGATGGACGTGAAGACAAAATTCCTACATGGGGATCTATAAGAATAAATCTATATGAAGAAACCAGAAGGATTTGCAGTGAAGAGAAAGAAGGAGCTGGTATGCAAACTAAACAATTTCTTATATGGTTTAAAAAAATCATCAAGGATGTGGTATCAACAATTTAATACTTATATACTAGGACTTGGCTTCACAAGAAGCAAAGAGGATGATTGTGTGTATTTTAAATTAATTGGTGATCATTTGATTTATTTGGTCTTGTATGTGGATGATATGTTGTTGATGGGAAACAAGAAGGAGATGATCCAAGATGTGAAAACTCAATTGTCCTCTAAATTTGACATGAAGGATCTCAGTGTTGCAAATTTCATTTTGGGCATGGAAATTAAAAGAGATCGGGAAAAGAGGAAACTCTGGTTAAATCAAAGAAAATATGTCTAGACAATATTGCATAGGTTTAATATGCAAGAATGTAAACCAGTCAAGGTACCTATTCATGTTGGTGTAAATTTATCTGTGGATCAGTGTCCTAAGACGCAGGAAGAGGAGAAGGACATGTCTCGTGTTCCATATGCGAGTACAGTTGGTAGTTTGATGTATGCAATGGTATGTACTAGACCAGACATTACACATGCAGTGGGATTTTTGAGCAGGTATATGTCAAAACTAGGGAAGGTGCATTGGACTTCAATAAAAAGGGTTTTCATGTATTTACGTGGCACTGTTAGCTATGGATTGTGCTATCAAGGAAGACCGAGATTGGACATAGTGTTGACATACATGGCTTTGTGAATGTAGACTTGGTTGGAGATCTGGATCATAAGAGATCTACAATTGGGTATGTGTTTAACCTATTTCAAGGAGCAATCAGTTGGATGAGAAAAAGACAGCCTGTAGTGGCACTTTCAACTACATAAGTTGAATACATGGAAACCACTCATGCAAGCATGGAAGCAACATGGTTACAAAGATTGTGTTCAAGTATTGGGTTGGAACAACAAGTTGTAAGGATAGATTGCGACAATCAGAGTGCAATTTTTCTGGCGAAGAACCCAACTTATCATTCAAAGAAACAACATATTGATGTGCAATATCGCTTTGTGAGAGACATGGTTGAAGAAAATAAGGTGTTGTTGATGAAGGTGGACACTTTGAAGAATGTTGTAGATTCATTAACAAATCTGTGAGCACTGAGAAGTTCTCTTAGTGTAGAGGATCTATGGGCATTGTTGCCCTGGATTGTTGACTATGTAACCTTGTAACCCCCTGTATGCAAAGAAAACAACAAGTGGGAGAATGTTGGGTATGTGTTATATTCATCTTGAGAATTGTTTTCCTCGTGAAACGTGTTTCCTTTTTTTGCCTCGTTTTTCATGTCACCTCGATTTTTGTGTCCATTGTTGGGTGGTTTTTCGACACGTGGTTTTTTGCCGATGGTTTTCTATTTCTGGTTAAGGAATTATGGTTGTTGACTAATCCAGGTCATTGGGTTAGGGTTTTGGATTCTGTTGGATCCTATATGTATATTGTATTGTAAACAATGTATGGTGTGAATGATTATAGAATATGTTGGTTTTCCTGGTTTGGGTTTCCAGAGGAAAAATCTCTGTGTAATGTATGTATTTGCCAATGTAGCTTTTATGTTCTTTTATTGAAAATATGTTTGCAGTAAATAATTGTACAAGGTTAAAATATATAATTATTTCCGTCCTTTGTCCTTTTGTTGGTAGTGTTATATTTCACAACCCCTTTGCTTTATTTGTTTGTTTCTTTTATTTATATTTTTTAATTCTTTTGTTCTTTCCTTATCAATGTAGAAATTTGAAGGTGATAAATAATGGATTGAACCTGTGTGGAGTTCTTCACATTATCAACCACATCTCTCAAGCTTGTCATCAACTTTATACCCTCAAGATTTTCTTCTGCAACCAATCTTTTGGTTTTGTTGAGTTTTCTTCATTGAGTTGAGCCATTAAGTCCATTCAATGATTTTGTAGATCCATTTCAGATAATTTACATATAATTTTTTTTATATTGTTGTATATTTTTATTACGAAATTTATTTCTTTATATGACTATTTGTGTGAAGATGACCAATGAATTTTGTTAGAAAATCATTGGATCCATTCTAGTCACTTTTTCTACTCTCTTTTCGTATTCAATATAGGTGTCCCTAATAGTTTCAGATGGAAAAAGGATAACTTGTTAACTTCACTCTGGGATATGATGTTGCCACATCCTCGATGATTAAAATGTTTAAGTGAAGAGTTGGTGACATCCCAAAATTATTTCTAATATCTATAGTTTTGTTGTTGTTTCATGGCTTAATGGTAATGAAATATGTAGTTTTATCCCTATTATTTTTTTATTGATAGAGGTGGGTTTGTTGAATCAATAAGGTTTTCTAGACTTGATGCATCTGGTAATGAGTGAAAAACTTCACTAATTAGTCTAAATATAAAGAAATATAGTTTTGTAAAAAGAAAACTCAAGAAGACACATAATAAGAAAATTTCATGGCACAAATACTTGTCTTCTTTATTCATTCCTTTTTTTCTTTTATAAAGAATAAAGATTTTGGGCAGTTGTTTTCTTTCCTAAAAGAAAGGAATAGACTTGGCAATTCCATGTACATTCCATTTTTACAATTGAAACTTACTACTTATTACATCATGAAAAATGATTTTAACACTTTTCTAACATTCTCCTATTTGGTAATCACTTTGAACAAGTGTGAATGTCACTCATGTATTTGTACACAAGATAAATTTATCTCCATTCACTATTGTTAATTCATCAACTACATTATCCTTTGATTTTCAATTTGTTAATTTCACCACACCTACTTCGCCCATTTCCCTTACAAAGTGGTACTTCACATCAATATGCTTACTCTTGGAATTATAGGCTGGCTTCTTGGCCATTGCAATGGCACCTAGGTATTGCATTCTATTTCCAAACTAACCAATTTGATACCAATATTATTGCATAATCTTAATAAAACATCATTTTCATCATATTAGGGGATTTTTGAAGTAAAAATGGGCCTCAAGAAAAAATAAATGTACTATCAAAATCAACTTTAAAAGAACCAATAGGATTCAAGGTGATGATGTCAACCATAAGGGTAAATAGTTTTGGAGGGAAAGGAAGAAAACTATTTTTTAAAATCATATTCTTAGAATTATAGGTTGTCTTTTTGGCCATTGCAATGAGACACGAGTATTGCATTCTATTTTCCAAACTAACCTATTTGATATCAATATTATTGCATAATCTTAATAAAACATCAATTTAATCATATTAGGGGAATTTTGAAGTAAAAATTGGGCATGAAGACAAAAAATGTACTATCAAAATCAAATTTAAAAGAACCAATATGATTCAAGATGATGATATCAATTTTTGGAGCAAAAGGAAGAAAACTATTTTTTTAATCATAATTTCATCTTATCTATTTATAGGTTTTTTTTTTAATATATATAAATTATATATATGTATTTCCAGTTTATCTCACTACATGTCTATCAAGAGCATGGAAAGTGGGCACTCATTGGATGCAAAATTTAATTCCACATCCAAACAGTTCGTACACTTGAAATTTGAGTTAACGTTTAAGGAGATAAGTCAAAAATACGATTAAAAATAGTTTTCTTTCTTTCCCTTTGAAAATCCATAACTCTTATCTTATTATTTTCCTTAGGAGGCACATTTTAGACCTCAAATTTCGCCTAATTAGTAAATTTGGACCAATGAATAAGAATCCAGACTAAGAAAGTGTGAATTTTGATTTTGAAAGTGTGAATATTGGTGTTTCTAAAGTGCAAAATTGGATTCCAAAAGTGTGAATATTGGGTTTTGAAAATGTGAATTTTGATTCCGAAAGTGTGAATTTCAATTATGAACGTGTGAATTTTGAAATCTGAAAATGACAATTTTAATTATGAAATTGTGAATTTCAATTCCAAAAGTGTTAATGTCAAATTCCTACAATGTGTATTTGGATTTCACTATTTTAAATTTATTTTCTAATGTGTATATAATATATAAATCTAATATCAATATATAGTTGTCAACATTTTTTTTGGATGTGCATGCATTATATCAATATGACATACATTGTTAATATATCAAGATTGAAGAGATGTAATACAATAACAACAAGTGATAACATGTGTTGCATTATACACTTGTACTTATTCATAAATATTTAAGGCATTATACAATAATATTCATATAAAAAGATAATGACTATGATTTAGACTTTTTTTACCAACTTCCTCACATTATCTGCAAACACTATAACATTTTTACCATGGAAAATTTAGTGACAAAACTTGATCCAGATTATATTGAGAACTACATGAGGGAACATATATAACAAGGAAACACAGAGATATCGCAAGAAACAAAATAATATATTTAAACTCAGATTCTATTAAGGATTATCTGGAATACAAAAGACTATAAATGCAAAGCACACAAGCTAGCTAGAATGGTGGTAGCTTATCTTTGAAGAGAGCGATGTGTCGACTACGCTCATTCACAAGAAGTTGATTACAAAGAGGACGAAAATGAATTTTAACATAAAGAATCAATGAGAAAAGCCTAAACATTCAAAATCCTAACCCTAGAAGATGAAACACCAAAAGGTTTGTGGGCCCTGATGTGATTAGTTGATACGTCAACTTCCCGGAGTCACAACATTTGCATACGATCTCTGTTTGGGATGCTTGGTAATCCGTCAGAAAGGTCTAGTTGAGAAGTGCACATTTGACATAGCCTAGCATATTCCTTTGACTACATGGTAGTCGATGTTGCGCCAAAAAAACATCATTTAGGGCCTCAAAATGACCTTGGAAGTTTGGGACCCGAAAAACTGTAGAAAAACTATCAAGATGTGGAACCATTCTATAATAGTGGAACGGGTGGGTGGAAACCAGTATCCACTTGGATCAGTCCTCCCCCCTAGTAAGAAATGGTCCCCATTATGTTAAGTTCCTCCATGATATGGGGGAACTTCTACTAAATTTGACTCCTGGTGAGCCACTTGCCCCAATGAAGAAGTTCCCTACTTTGACGACCTGATAGAGTTGGATGTCCTCCTCGCAAGTGCCCTTCATATTGGTGTCCATGATCTGATCAACTATCATCTGTTCAATGTAGTCAGGAATGAGTTCTTTAGGGGCCAAGTTCTCTACCGCGTCCGAAGTGTCCAAGAGCGGTGGAAAATATGGTCGAAGCAGTTCCACATTAAATATGAGGTGCAAGCCAAGGAAAGGGGGGATAATAAATTCAAAATCATTCTCACCCACAACCTTGGTGATGGTATAAGGATTGTGTCAGAGTGGGAAGAGTTTGTGATGGAGTCCTGTGAGGTTCTCTTTCTGCAAATGCAACCATACCTTATCTCCCATATGAAATTTGTGTGGTACTAGATGTTAATCGTGGTGTTGCTTGTACTTGGAATTGTCTTTCTACAAAATATCATGAACTTATTGTTGGATGT
>SNQJ01S0089113.1:0-18740 GCA_010110895.2 Picea sitchensis | reverse complement strand
GTTTTGGTATTTAGTGTTTTGACACCTAGGTTTTGGCCTAAGGTTGTCCAAGAGTCATTGTAATGTATAAATAAAGGTCAAGAGGACCCGAGATAGGGATCTTCTTGAGGGAATGTCAAGGTGGTTTCCATCGAAGATAAAGATTCAGACGTGGAAAGAAGAACAATAAAAGGACTTCACAGAAGCTCAGAACAAGAACCCTAATATTAGTACAGAAGATTGGTTGGGAAGGTATATATTTACTGATATACATGAGATTTTCTTTGGATGAATTCATAAGGAGCTATATGAGTGGCTAGCCAGATTAGAAAATACCCAGTTTGAGATCAGACTTAGGCTACCTATGGTTTGGACACTAGAGCTGATCAAGAAGGTCAAGAGAGTTGATAACGTCGTGTCGAGAGCAGTATATCACTGGTTTGATAGCACCATTGGAGGGTATATCACTGAGTTTTCTATTGATAGAGTAGAATCATATAGCCAAGCAGAGAGATATTTCTTTAAGGGACCGAGAGGAAAATTTTTACATTTTCTAAAGTTGAAGATCAAGATGCTATTGCATGAGAAGAACATCCTAAAGATACAGTAGTGGGTCAGATTGAAAAACATAATATTCAAGAATTCAAACAATGACAATGACACAGAGGTTGGACATACACGTAGTGGGAGGATCTTCAAGGAAGTTTCTTTGGCAAACTTGTTTGAGCAGGATCATGAATGACTTTCATAGGAAGAAGGGTTTTACAATGGAGAAGAAGAGTTGTTGAACGAGGAACATTCAGATTCCGCTAGAGAAGAAGAAGGTAAGACTACATAACCTCGCCAAGAAGAAACATAAACTTCATGGACTGCGCAGACTATTGAAGTAAGTACTATTACACCTCTTATTGTTTTAAGAGCATTAAGTAACCAGAGTAACCTAAGTTATCAGAGCACTCAGAGAACTAGTACAAGTGGTTCAGTGTATACTCAACCAAGAACCCTAGGAAGATCTATGGCAGATGAGATGAGGTTACCCACCTTTAGGGGAGATGGATCTAAAGATCCTGATCAACATTGGTTCTTATGTGAAGCTGTATGGAGTATTAAGAATGTCATTGATGAAGCTGTTAAGAGAGCTCATCTTAGTACTACCCTAAGAGACCGTGCACTGAGATGGTACATTAAATTCATCCAAGGAGTTGTCCAACTGAAACCATTGAATGAGATCAAGACTGTGTTGATTGCAGAATTCAAGAAACCCAAGTCGGAATCGCAGTGCATCACAGAGTTGAAAGAAATCAAGAAGAAAGTAGTTGAACCTATTTGGGAGTTTGATAAGAGGTTTAAGACCCTGATAGTTCATTTGAGTTTTCAGATCCCAGATGAGCATAACAAATAATGTTTCATTACTGCCCTCTTACCACACATCAGAGTCCCTCTTATGCAATAGAAGATCGCTTCACAAGCTGAGGCGTTGTAGATCGCTATGAAACTAGAATCAACCCCTATGGGAGAGTCCAACTCAGGTATGAGTCAAATTCAGATTCAACTAACTAGCTTATCATTGCAGGTCGAAGATATGAATAAAGATAAGGGAAAAGATAAAAGAGAAGATATTTGGTGTATCATATGCAAATCAGAAGGTCACGACAAGGAGCATTGTCCTCTATTTCATGAGTACTTGGCTTCAGGAGCCCCGATCCCTTTGAAGCAGGTTACTCTACCTTGGTGTGAGGTATGTAGAAATAGACATCGCCCTGGAGAATGATTTTACATGAAAAAATATGTCCAAACACCTACCAACCTTTACTACACATTTTATAAATATATGGGGAATGATGAGAAATATTGTATGGCTTATGACCTCTTGCATGAAATATCAAGAGACACATATAGAATTCAAGGCGAAGTACAACAAGAAGGGAATACTACACAGTATAATTCCCCCGGAAGAGGAAAATTCAAACCTCGTGGTGGATTCATAGGAAGAGGACGAGGAGGAGGTATGGGCCGATGTCAAATTTAGATAATTTGTTATAACTTCACACAGCTAGGTCACTTGGCAAGGGACTGTCAGAACCCTTGTACCACTTCCAGTTACTGCAACTCAATTGAACATGTCATAGAAGATTGTCCTGCATTGTTAGCCAAACTTCAGGAAAGATGAGGAGGGAACCAACAAGTACAACTAATCTCAGTAGAACCTCATGGAGTGGATCCCAGAGTCGTCGTTATCACTAGAGGAGGTGCTACTACAGGAGAAGACAGGGTGAATCCAAGGAATATTACATAAGAATCAAGAGTTAGAAGAGATGTGGAGAAGACACAGGAGTTTGATCCAAAGAAAGAGAAGCAAAAATTTGAAGAGGCAAGAAAAGAATTTGGGAGAGATCAAGCTTCTTCATCAAAGGAAAAAACTAGAAGTGAGAGAATGTGGAATGCCCCTGGACTTTGATCAGTCTTCTTCGCCCGGAGAAGGAAAAGAGGTAAGCAGAGTTATGGAATTCTTATGTACTTTCATTAATTTGATTAAGGATGAAAAAGGGATACAAGAATTACAAAACTTGATTAGACAATATGAGCTAGGAAGGGTAGATCCTCTACTGAATAAATCAGTACATCAACTATCCAAAAAGAGAAGGACAAATAAGGAACTACACCTTAATGCCCAAATTGGAGATTATGATATAGATTATGTGGTCCTCGACTTAGGGTCAGAGGTCAATGTTATGATGAAGCAGACCTGGGAACTGATGGGAAAACCTAAGTTGATCTATTCCCCCATCAGGCTTAGGATTTGAGCCCTTTTGGAAGAATGGAACATGTCCATGTGGACATCGATGGGGTAAGAACGTTTTTAGATTTTGAAGTAATTGAGACAGTTGATGATAGCTATCCTTATCTTGCGTTGTTACAAATTGATTGGGCTTTCAATAATTCCATTGTTGTTGACTTAAAGAAAAGAACGATGACATTGG
This sequence comes from Picea sitchensis, assembly GCA_010110895.2. NCBI lineage: Eukaryota > Viridiplantae > Streptophyta > Pinopsida > Pinales > Pinaceae > Picea > Picea sitchensis. The sequence goes on along the minus strand of SNQJ01S0089113.1, from coordinate 15,780 downwards.
AAGGTGATGGCCTTAGGGTCATTTCACCTATATATCCCGATGAAGGCCGAAGATACACAAAACCTATCAGAGAAGAAGACCGTGCATATGAGCTAGAGAATATATACAAATTGACAACAAGACAACAAGATTACATTAACCCTACAATAGATGGGAATTTAAGCTGGCAAGGTGACAACACATGATCATCGGACTTAGAAGAAGCACTGGAGAACTGGAAGAACAAAATGTATGAAGTTTCTACGCAACGATGTGCTAGATTAACCAGAGAATTTCACTGGATCGGCACGACAGTAAGTAATTTCCCAACCTTTGATGGTTTGAACCACTTAGAAACTTTCTTACTAGAATTTGAAGAAATTGTACCAATACAATAGAGACTGTTGGCACTGGATGAGGCTTTGAAAGCTACTCCAACAAGATGGTGGGGAACACATAAAAGGAACATCTTGGACTGGATGCAATGTTGCACTTTGATGACAACGTGTTTTTTAGACAACATTGCAGGATACAAAGTTATATACAAAGGTCAAAGTTTTCTGAAGGACCATGTGCAAAGTTGTGAGGAGGCCTAGAGCAACATTCCTCAAGAACAATGGGTGCATAAGTTAATCAATACTCTAGATACAATGACTATCAATTGGTATCTTCAAGCAGAACTTCACCTCACCACTTCAGATTAGTACGATATGACTCAGAACTTTGTAGCTACATTTTTATTTGAAAGTCAACATCCCACGATGGAACAATCTTTACAGGTTGTCAGACAGAAAGTATTTGAGGAGGCACCTAGCCTACATGTGGAGCAAGAAGAGGATGAATGGACTGAACCTCTTCAGAAACTGCAATGATGTTACAACATCAATGTTGATGAAGACGATGATCCTAGGAATGTGAACATCCCATAAACGGAAGGAAAGAGAGACGTAGAAGGACCAAGAGTCGAACTACCTTTCATTGGAGAGCCAATCAGAATAAAGAAATTTAATATTGCAACAGAGCAAGCACCTAATCTTGCTAATGTTGGAGATTACTGGGATGATGCCACCATTGATAAGATCACAAAGTTACTGCATGAATATTAGGACTTGTTTCCAACCAAGTTCATTGATATGAAGGGCATAAAAGGGCCCATGGGAGAGATGAATATCCCCTTGAACAGATGCAAGGATAGTTAAGAAGAGACCCTACATATTGAATCTCAAATATAAGGAAAAAGTTAAGATTGAACTAGACCGAATGCTGGAAGCAAGAATCATAAAACCTTAAGCATAAAGTCAAGATTGAACTAGAAAGAATGTTAGAAGCAAGAATCATAGCCCAAACCCGCGGGAGGAGTCCTAATGGATTAGTCCTATGGTGGTACAACATAAGAAGACAAGAGAGATCAAAATCGTGTAGACTTTAAAGCTTGAATGATTCTTTGTTTGCATGACACCCATTCTCAATCACAGGAAGTGTTAGATAAATTTTAGAGGATAGGAGGCATATTCCCTTTACGATGGATTTCTCAAAGTTAATAACGATCAGATTGCCAAGGAAGATCGCTACAAGACCACCTTGCAATAGAATGGGGTTCCTACTAGTATACAATGATGCCTTTCGGATTGAGGAATGCACCAGCCATATTTCAGGTGGTGGTCAAGCATTCAAGGACTTTTTTACATAACACGTTTTACATTTTATTGATTTGACTGTTTTTTAGTTTATTGAAAAATCAAATTGAATGTTTAAGACTAATGTTGATAAGTGCAAACAATGCCATATTTCCATGAACCTAAATAAGTGCATCTTATTTTCACACTTTGGAGTAATCATAAATATTGTATGTAATAAAGGGTTGCTGGTAGATCCATCCAAGATTGCCGTTATTATCGTTGATCTACCTCCTCCCACTTCACCGAAAGTTACGCGACCGGGTGGCCGGGACATACTGGATACTACGGAAAGTTCATTAAGGGCTATGCATAGATTACAAAACCTATGGAGAATCTTCTGAAGAAATAATATTGTCATTTTCACTGATAGAAGAATGCCAATAGAGGTTCGACATTAACTGAAACAAAAAAATGGTTACCGCGCCCATTCTGGTTTTCTCGTGATTAAGTAAGGAATTTGGGCGTGCATGTCAATGTGTCTTATATTTATTTAGGAGTAGTGTTAGCACAACCGGGGAGTAGGGAGATATCGACCATCCATTGGCCTTTGCTAGAAGGAATCTCTCAATATGAGATAAATTACACTACCACTTAGAGAGAAGGTTTAGCCATGGTTTATGTGTTGCGTAAGTTTCGCTACTTGTTGGGAGGACACTTAAGATGTTCACTGATCACTCGCGCCAAAATACTTAACAACAAGCCATTCTGGGGAAGACATGAATGTATGGCTTTGCTTATTTCCTCAGAATATGATTTTGAAATTGTGGCCGCTTCAGGGAGAATGAAAAAGGGACCCGATCATTTTAAGTTGGAGCATGGAGAGGACCCTACCAGTTTGGAGGATACAAGACTGCATGCACAATTGTTGGGCATCATAATAGTTTATGACCACCCCTCAACAGATAGTCCGGGCCTCGCCAAACCGCGAATGGCACCTAATGAATATACAATCACCGTAAGAAACAGCTTGGTAGCGCATGCCGCGAAATTTTCACCTATAACGAACAACCAGACTATATATGGCGCCACGACAATTTTACAGCTGCCCAGAGCATCGCTGCCGCAGCACCAACGGTGTCTGGTTTTAACTTCGAAAATTACCACAAACATGCCACACATTTGCAAAACCATGCATGTCAAAGAGTTGGGAATCCTTCCCAAATATATGAGATGCCTTTAGCACCACAGCTAACCTTACAAGAATTTGGGAAATGGGCCATTGACTTTTTTTGGACCTATAAACCCACCAGGATAGTGCACATGAGCAAGGTACATAGTCACTGCGGTAGAGTACTTGACTAGATGGGCGGAAGCAAGAGCAGCTAAGGATTGTAGTGCAACTACAACCGCATCGATGAGGCTTTGAGGATATCATAACCAGTTTACGCTCCAAAGACCATGGATGAGTTTACCCGTACACACTTTATTAGTAATACTATTGAAGCTGGACTTATTCTGAATTTCTCCATCGAAGAGTATTCTTTACCATCCACAAGAGAACGGACAATAAGATTTCAACAAGATCTGGAGACAACACCGATGAAGATTTGTAATGTGAATATGGATGACTGGGATTTGAGAGAGTACCAGCAAGGTTATGGGCCTATAGAACCACTTGTAAGAAGTTAACAATGCGTGACTTTGAGCCGCGTATGGTCTAGAAGCAAGCTTTTCCCATGGAATATTTATTCTTAAGTCTCGCACTGTAGCATTCGTGAGATATGGATGACACTTAAATTCCGCTGAGAGAGAGGCTTGCATAGTTGGTCGGCGAAGAAGATTAATTTATCGCAGATTCCAATCGGCTGGGTACATAAGGAACTATAGGCCTATCATGATAGAAATATCAAGAAGAAAGCCTTCAAGAAAGGATATCTGGTATTGGTATATGACAGCAATTTCATGAAGCATCAAGGGTAGTTCAGGACACATTGGTTTGACCATATGATGCTCTTATGTTACGTAGGAGGAGTTGCATAGTTGAATTCTTTGAATGGGGAGTGGAAGGAAGGTCTAGTGAATGGAAGTAAGTTGAAATTGTACTATGACAAACTAACCACCAGAAGCTCTCATTAGAAGCAGGAGGAGAAGGGTCTAGGTACCAAGTGCGGTTTAAATTGGGTACCAGACACGTAAAATCAGCTCCGCGACACGCTGGGAGGAATCAAAGCGTAGCACAGGATGTGCTTTGCAGTCTGAAGTTGAATAAAAGAAGAAGGTTCAGATAAAAAGTTCCCGGGATGAGTCACATGTGAGTTTTGGGGCCTGGCCCTGTACAATTAAGGGAGAAAAATCATGAAAAGGAAGAGAAAAGATGAAATGTGAATCGCATCGAATCCACACGCTGACCGAGATCAGTCGGCGGCTAAAGAAGCAAAGGAAAAGGCGAGTGAAGTATGAGAGAGAGAGCTAATGGATGAGAAGATCGAGCAGAACAGATCAACAAGGAAGAGGATCGTGGAAAACTCAGTAAGTGAAAAAATCCATGGGTAGATTCTTTGGATAACCTCACGGGAAAGAAGGAAAGATGGCTAGCTGGCTCAAAATGGTGTTGACCGGTGTTTGTAGACAATCCAGGGTTTTCAGATTTAGGGTTTTTACATTTAGGTTTTGGCCTAAGGTTGTTCAGAGAGTCATTGTAATTTATAAATAAAGGTCAAGAGGGCTTGATATGGGTTCACTATGTATGATGAGTGATTGTTTCTATTGTTGAGAGAGAAGCTATTGTGAGGGAGAGAAGTCTATGTTGTAATATCTTCAACCGGGTGTGAAGATCAACCCCGGCAACCGGGTGTGCAAGGAGGGAGAGAGAGGAGAAGAGAAATAAAAAGAGAGAGATATGCAAGCTGCATAGATAGAATTGTATGCTCCATCTATCATATTATAAAGCATAGTTCTTACATGTATAGCCCCAGAGAGAGGGTGAACCACGCATATCATGTTGTTGTGTGTGATTGATGGTGTGTTCTTCTGATCTCCGACATACTGTTGATGCATTATTGTGTTATATCCAGATCAATATGGTATAAGTAGGTTACTCCTGCAAGAATAACTAGGTTGATGTGTTGTTCTTTGATCCACTTACATTTCCTCCGGGTTGTAGATACTGTCCCCGCAACCCCCATTGCTACTTCGAGTGAAACTTCATCTACTTCACAAGTGTCGTCGAAAGGTCCGGTAGTTAGGGCTTGTTGGTACATTGTTAGAGATGAACCCTGGTCTGCCCCTATGCCAATGTGAACCAAGGTATGTAAATTTTTGTACTAGACCAAGACTGAATCAAGGAGCAAGATACTTATTGTTGAAATCCACGCCGGATGGTGGCACAAAAGGATGAATGAGTCCATATTTGAGGGATACCTATGTGACTTGTAGGAAGCCATCAACAAAATGTGGAGGATAACACCGTAGGTCAGCCACATGGTATATAGGGATATTCTCCAACTTCGCTCACACGCCATACAACCTCGGATACAGCGTGGAAGGATCTCGAGCAAACAATGGCTAAAGATGCACTATTGTATCACAAAGGATGACATCGACATGGTTATCAAATACTGGGAAGACGAGTGGAGGATTCCAGTCCTCACCTAGGACTTTCTAGAAAGAACAAAAGAAGAAGAGGAAGAGCAGGGAGAAACACAACCTCAAAAAGTCCTAAGAAACTAAGAACGCAGCTCGAAAAAACAAACAAACAAACTAAGGGCCAATGAGGATGTGGGACCTTAACGGAAGAAGGGACAAGATCGAACCGGACAGCATTCTCATAAACATGCTCTGCGGTCGCTCAGACCACAGCAAGTCCCAACCCACAAGAACTAGGTGGTAATAAGAGGCCAGACACACAGATAGTAGGAGCGTGCAAGAAAACAAAGTCACAAAGAACACCACCAGAGTATACGATCACGAATGACGATGGAGAAATGATAGCCCTAATGGTCCATGATTTTCAGTCGAGGACTTTGACCATGCCATGCACCACAGGGACAAGATTCAAGAGGAGCTAGCGTTACGTGAAGTTCCCTCAAACTAATTGAAGAAGTACAGAAAAATGGGTAGCAAAGATGTAGCCGTAACCATCAGCAACACGTATTTGGCAGCAAGGGTGGACAAAGAAGAACGATATCCAACCCACACAATACTACAGCCGAACACAACATTCCACATCACATCCAATATGTTACGCGATGGATCTAGATCGTGGAGAAAACACCCTTGAAAGACTTAAGCCAAATCCAACCGGTGTTGACACGATTCCATCTAAGGCACTAAAAAAGTTGCATGTTAGCATAAACCAAGAGGTACGCCTCACAAGATGCAAAGATCTCTAAATTGAAGCTGAATTACAACAGGCAATGGAGAAGTGGGACACGCTGGAAATAGTCTATGAGCGGGCTAAGATTGAGAACCATGAGGAAAGGGAGAACATGAAAGGATTGGAGTAGAAAGTGGTAGGAACTTACGAGAATATTACATAGGTCATGCGAAGAAAAGAAATCACAACAACATAAAAGATTGATCGCATTGCGCATGCAATCGATCAATATCGGTTGAGATTGAGAGCCTCAGAGATAATCTCACACCAACCACACCACCAAAGGGTAAGGCTTAAAAGGAAAGCAGGAGGAAACGACGCGGTTGAGGGGTCTAAATTCCCTTTAAATCAATAGTTGGAACCAAACCTGCCACCAAGGGTCAATTATACTCTGCAACATTTGAGATGGAATGGTTCTCCCAATATTGTGAACCCGACCAATTTATTGATAGGCTTTGTGTTTCTCGGAAGGTTCTCCTTCTCGTGTAGGACCGCTATTTTCTCTCAGATTTCTCTTGAGTGGGATTATTTTGAGAGATGTGTCGACATGCTTAACTTGACAAGTAAATGTGGATTGCTCTGGGACCATTGGGAAGAGGTCAGCTTGGACAACCCATTACTTCTCGAACATGCAGACAGTGATTTTATGACAAAGGGCCTAGTACTAATACATTAACCAAATGAACATCGAATTACTTTATGAGAAAAACTAATTAACAGAGAGAAAACACATATGTAATCAAGATCATGGTAAGAAAAATAATTTTTCTACCATAACATTCAACACATAACAACACAATGATTTATATTCATCATTAAGCAAAGAACAATAAACATTTCACCGGATAACTTGACAACAAAATCAATTGCTCTTACTAATTTACCGCATCATTAATGGAAAAGGATAGGAAGTGATTCTTCTTCGACTCCAATCACATACATCTTATGAAAATAGTTTGTCTTTTGGTCCGGCGACTTCTCAATTCATAGCAGCCTTAAAATAATTATCAACAACCTAAAAGGAAGAGTTCTTACAACAACCATCGAACTTTCGTTTAATTGGTAGATGTCTCTATTTATAATATAAAAATTCAACTATAATTAACGACTAAATAGAATTCGTGCCAAACAAAAAATTGCCACATGGCATGATCATCCAACGCTTCTTTCAACAATCCACCAGATGTCTCTTTAAAGGGTGAGTTCTCTCGTATTCAGACCTACTGATAAATATATATTCATAGGTTTGAGCCCATGGGAACCTATGTTGTTCCATAGGGGAAACATATACTCCTCCGATATCCACTGCATGCACTCGGTACTTCACCAAACTGGAGTTCAGCTGTTGTAGCATGGATCGAGCTCTGATCGGGTGTCCCGTGAATTGTTGCACTTTCCCTCGCTTTGCATCGATGACCTTTGCAAATTATTCAGCCCATAATGCATCTTTCATGGTGTGCGATTCGACTATGTCAAGCAAGTCGACAAATTCATCGGGAGTGTCGAATTCAGGGAGGCCGATCTCTCTCATTACCCAGTTGATCTTAATCCATATTTTCTCGCACTTGGCCCATTGCTTTTGGACTTCTCAGTGTGGGTCCCAGGTCATCTTCAACCAGTATTTGACATATTTATTCATGTGGTCGAGACTAATTTTTCCAACCAACCAAATTCCATGATTTTCCTTTTCTCAACCCCGCTGGACTACCTCAATGTACTCGGCGTTTCTACTACTTGTTGTACCTTTTCATGCCACCTTTCCATTTATTTGCATGTCGCAAGTGCCAAGAGAGTATCCTCCGAACTCCGACTATGTTCCCTGCTAACAAGTGCCTTCTTCTTGACCTTGTTATAAAATCTGTTGAACTCATCCTTCAGATACATAGTCGTCTGTGTATATCCTTTATATTATTTGACAAGATGGTGTAGGTGTTTGAGCTCCTTCTGGGTGTCGACTAGTTCCTTTTAATCTCTCCTTGCTCAATCCTGGGCAAATCCCGTGAGGGTTTTTCCTATCACGATCACCAACGCATGTAGCATCTACAGTGTTTATTAAGTTATCTTCTGTGGTAACCAAGATGGATTGATCCAAATTTATCCTTCACCTTTTCGTAGTCCTTTGAACGATGGCCTTCCTCTTGATCATAGGAGAGATCACATAGATGTCTACTACTTTGTCTACCGGTTCTAGTATCTGCTGATCTCCCCCATGTGAGGTTGTTTCTCACGCTACCCATGGTGTATATTTTCTTAGGAGTGGGTTCTCGAATTTCTTTTCTCTGTTTTGTAGATAGGGCCTCTATTTGTCGTTCATCTGGGGATTGAATATTGGGCATAATGGAGATATCAGGTATAGACTCATTTCTTACATGCTTGTCAACCGCAGAACTGCTGATTTCCTTTTGAGAGGATCCTTTATTTGTCTCCTCTAGTTTGGGCTCGTCATCCGGATCTGCTTCGGTTTCTGATTCATTGGGTTATTTTGTGTCGAGGCCACCTTCAGACCCTATTTCCTTTTGTAAGACCTCCTTTTCTTTGGACCTCGGCTCATGTGAAGTGGTTTTGGACCTTTTTCCTCTTGGACTTGCACCAGGGTGCCGTGAGCAGGTTCCAGACTCTCGTCGTCACTATAAATATGTATAAGAGTACTCAAGGGATTAGGCACTTGTGTCTCTATCAAGACCCAACCTGTATCTGGTTGATTTGTCCCTTATTCCAAAGGATCGATCAACGATGTTGCATGTTCAGAGTTTCCTAACCCATGGAATTTTTGGGACCGTGGACCTGTGATTCGACCGCCGTGACACTTTGAAAACTGCTGAAATTGTGGGTGTTATGATAAGGTAAGGATCATATTGCATCCATTTCATTAGTAGCTCAGGTTTTTTATGTAACAATGTACCCCTTTCTTGTGCAACTTCATTTTTTGGGAGATCCCTGATTTGTACCATGGATTCTTGGTGAGTTCCTGTAGCTTCAATGTCTTCTTCGGATCACTTATTCCTTCATCCACTTCATATGCTACTAATACTCCTTCCAAAATCGAATAATTTCTTGAACCAATTCTATTTAGAAACATTGTGTGTTCTTTTCAGCTCATAGCTCTAAACCTCGGTTCCTCGAGATCATCTTCCTAGACACCACCACATTCCATTCTTGAGCATTCTCAGTAAAAATTTCATCCTCTAACCGTCATCAAGTGGCATAGGGCCAACATGATGATACCTACGACACATGTTGTAGAACAAGGCCCTTAGGATCATGTTTGCAAAATCAGCCCGCTTTGAACCGAAATTCCAATTGACCTAACCCAAGTTGTTTAGCATGTGTTGTGTCTTTGACCATGTAGAAGACATTATGAAACCCATATGGTATGAAAGCCCACTTATTTTACTAAAGTTTACTGTATCCTTGCGTGATAGTTTGATACAGAAAATTTCCCCAACACTAGCTACCGGGAACATAAATGTGTAATGTTTGGTGCTCCCCTGGCAATCAAAACTTGATGTAGGTTTCACGCTCATCTAAATACTAGTGGCCAATTTTTGCTATAACCTTCTTTGCTTTATCTGACAATCTAGGGAATTCTTTCCCGAAGAGAAAGAAGCGCGTGTGTGCAATTAACTCCATCACAAATAACAACATAGGATTTCTTGCACCTATTTTCCCATAGGATGTTTAATTAGACATGGACCGCAAGCTCCGAAGAGTGCCAATTCAGTTTCATCCTGGAAGAACGCATCTTGGTGCATATGATGTCCAGTGGATACAAGGCCATGTAGAAGGCGGAGGTATCTCCCTCCTTTGGCACCTGAGCATGTCTTATGCAGGTGTTCAACTGCTTGGAGATGATGGCACCCCCAATTGAAGCATGTGCTTGAAATGGTGACTATAAAAGCCAGAGGAATCCAAGCCTCCGAAAATCTGGGAGCAGCCCTTCTCCCCAGGTATCCTGCAGAGTAGAGCCATGAGAGATATGGATGGTTCCCTGAGATTGGTTGTTGGATACCATCCAACAACCCGGTTTGTGAATTTTTTGTCTCCCCTCCACCAAGACGCCATGATATTTCCGTTGGTATTGTGTGACGCATAGAAACTCAGGGTGAAATCAGTGCTTAGTTTTAGCTCATAATCTTTGATCTTATAGTAAATATGAACCTCTGATGACAGGAATAATCTCAATGAATTCGTCGTTATCATCATTAATCAAGCATTTTTGTGCATCATTGGTCAATGATCCACTTCAGAGCTCAATGAAAGGAAAGACTAGAGACCGGCTCGCCACCATGTGCAGATAAACTTTGCAAATGTTGGGGAGGACCTCGTCGTCGAGTTTCCTTGTTTCAGGATCGCTATGTAGGGTATATTTGAGGGGTTCTTTCTTCTTGATTTTCTGAAAACTTCTTCCCAGCGAGGAAAAGCCATCTTGCCTCCAATACTTGCCTCTGTGTCTCCAAATGCTGGGGGCTGGACAAAGGGCTCCTTGGTGATTCTCTTAATGACGGATACTAGCTTGGGAGTGAATTCTAATTGTCTCGCAACTGATGGGGAGAAGCCTTCTCCTACTTTTTATTCTTGCAGCTTAGGGGATCTTGGCGATTTCCTGGTGGTAGGATTCTTCATTGTTCCTGCAATTAAAATGTAATTTGAACATGTGTATAGAGCAATGTTGGGTGCGAACATGTAAAAATTTGAATGCATGAAAAACATTAGCAGATACATACCTATAACGCTTGCTAAGATAATTTCTTAATACTCATTGAACTTTGGGCGTTTCTTTCGGGTTGTTGGCTTCACTCTTCTATTTGTTTTGAATTTCTTGCTACGCATAATAGGACCATGCATAATGACTTGAACAGGATATAACTAGAGAGGTACTACCAGTCATATCAATCAGTTAATACGAGTAATAAATGTAAATTCAAAATAGATTGCCCTCTAATTTCCACAAATAAACCTTCACTGGTTGACGGCTGAGGCACGAGGGAAGATGCATTGTATCGGTGGGTTTAATGGATCCTTTTGATTCGTGCATGAGTTGGTAACTAATGTGTGATCTACGAATTAACTACCAGCTTTGAATGTGGTGTATCTGACACATATGAGGTAAAAAGTCTCATCGTGTCACATCACTTCGGCGTAGGGATCGGGGATCAACTGTTTACTCCTTAGCTCTGCACAATGCTTACTATTACACTTTTTTTTCTGCCGAAACCAAATGGCTCGGTGTTCGGTGAAATCCTTCCTGAGGTTGTTTGTAGGAAACAAACGCTTTCATCGGCCAACGCCGATGAAGGTCGGTACTCGGCTACTTTGAATTTCCAAATGATTTTCACCACCTTCATCTTTCGCCGATGTCGAATTTCTCAAGTGAGTCGGGGGAAAATATTGGGTCGTCGATTCGTGCAGACAGTCGATGAAGAAGATTGAGTGGTACCCAAAAAAGAAAATGTTCATAGATTTTTTAGGGTGTGTTGAGTGCTCAACAAATGGCGATTCACTGGGCGAATGGAAAATATATGATTCCTCTTTGCTTCTCACACACAATTTATTCATATATATATATATATATATATATATATATATATTATTTATTTATTAATAGTATTCAATGAAAGTATCGTTTTAGGGCTTGGCCATTTACTGGGAGGGCATCAAGTTCCCCCCTTAGGTTTTGCAATCGATAGGTACCTGCCTCGATTCTCTCGGCTACTTGGAAGGGTCCAAGCCATAGGCTTTGGAACTTAGAGTGTTTTCCCTTAGGTTCATTTCCTTTTTCCCACTTAAGTACTAAGTCTCCTACCTCGAAGATATTTTCTTTAGCCTTATGCCTATCAAACCATCGTTTCACTATATGTTGGTGAGCCAAGAATTTTGACTTAGCCTTTTCTCTCTCTTCCTCCAACATGAGCAAAGTGTCGATTCTCTGTTGCATGGCTGATGAGGGTTCTTCATGGGAGTCTTGGGCCAATTGAAGAGATGGCAGATAGAGATCGTTTAGGAGGATAATTTATTTCCCATAGACTAATAAGTATGGGGAATTTCCTATGGCTTCTTTGGGTGTGACCCTATCGGCCCATAGGGCATTATGAATTTGATTATGTCAATTTCTCTGGTTATCTGTAACTGTCTTTTTTAGTATCCTTACCAAGTTTTATTAGTCTATTCTGCCACACTGTTTCCCTAAAGGTAGTAATTTGCAGAGTACTTGATTATAATTCCTTTATCTAGAGCAAACTCTGTCAATAGGGTAGAAGAAAAGTAGACTGCATTATCAAAGACCAGAATAGAGGGGATGCCAAACCTTGTGATCATCTATTGTTCTATAAATTGGATTACTACCTTCTCATTTACATGAGTCAGAGGAATGGCCTCTACCCATCTGGTGAAATAGTCAGTAGCAGTAAGAATGGACTTGTGGAGTTTTGAAGAACTAGGACTAATTTCTCCTATGATATCCAACCCCCACTGCTCAAAAGGCATGGAGACAGTCACAGGCTGAAGTGGGATTGCTTCCCTTTTCTCCTTTACGACACTTAATTGACAAGTCTTACAATTCCTAGTGTGAGTATGAGCATCTTTAAACAAGGTGGGCCAGTAATAGCCGACTCTCAGAATATTATGGGCAATAGTGTTCCCTAGAAAGTGTCCTTCGACGGAACAGTCATGGAGTTTCGTCAACACCTTTTCAGCATCTTCTCATTCGATACATCTCAATAATACCCCATCATAATTGATCCGGAAGAGTACCGAATTTATAAGACGATACTGTGCAGATTTCAATCTTAGGGCTCTCCTTTCCTTAGCGTTGAGGTTCTCGGGACAAGCCCCGTGATGCAAAATATAAGTCAAATCCTTCTACCAAGAGTCTTGTCTTGGGGATATGTATATTACTTCGTTGCACCATAGTTCCATTTCGTTTTCCCACCCAGAATCTTCATTTGCTTGATCCTGGGCTTCGACTGCGAGATTACATAGACCTTGTCCTTTCACCATCTTGGAAGGTTTTATATCTAGATTAAATTCTTGGACTACTGCTATACACTTCCCCCTTCTTTCCCCCATTTCTTGTTGGGTAAAAAGGGATCGGACCGCAGGGTGCGACACAATAACCTTAGTGTGATTTTTGAGAATATAGGACCTGAAATGATTTACTGCCTTATAGACTGCATAGGCATGTTTATCTATGGTAGGATAATTGAGCTCGGCTCCTTGAATATTAGTACTCAAAAAGGACATTGGGGCTTCGTTTTTCTCATCATCTTTCTGGGTCAAAACTGTCGCTAGCGATTGGTCGGAGGCGAAAGTATAAAGGGAAAAGTCTCTATTAAAATCGGGACTTCGCAACATCGAAGCCCATGATATGGTAGATTTGATATTGTTGAAAGAATATTTTCACTCATCATCCCACTTGAAATCGACATCCTTGTGAATCATCTTTTGTAAGGGTTTGATAATTTCGGCGAAATCGAAGATGAATTTCCTCACAAAGTTGATTTGCCCAAAAAAGGACTACATGGATTTCTTATTATGGGGTAGCAACAGTTGAGATATGGCCTTAATTCATTCTGCATATATGCAGATACCTGCTTGAGATATAATATGACCTAGCAACTTACCATCCTCGACACTGAAGATGGTTTTCTTAGGATTTAGCGATATACCGTATTTTCGGCACCTTTCAAAAATCTGAGTTAAGTGTTGGATGTGTTCTTCCCTATTCTTCGAATACACTGTTGCGTCATCTAAATATACTACCATGCACCTATTGATAAGTCCCCTAAAGGCCATGTCCATGGCCCTTTGGAAGGTTTCTTCTGCGTTTATTATCCCGAAGGGCATACGTTTATAAGCGAAGGTTCCCCATTTGGTTCGAAAAGTGATTTTCAAACGGTCTTCCTCTGAAACCAACACTTGGTTGTAGCCTAAGAAACCATCTAGTAGAGAGAATATATCCGAGCCTAAAATGGTTTGAAAGAGTTGTTCCATCGATGGGACTGGATAATTGTCCTTTTCTGAAGCTCTGTTGAGGTTCCGAAAATCTACTCAAAGTCGGATTTCTCCCGATTTTTTCCATATCGGGACAAGATTTGCCACCCAGGAAGAATGCCTAACCTAGAAAATTATCTTTGCATCTAGAAGCTTCCTCAATTCTTGATACATGAGGGGTTCTAGGGATGGGTGATATTTTCAGAGCTTTTGCTGGAAAGGTTTCATTTCAGGTTTCAACGGGATGGTGTGTTGAATAATACAGGTGTCGTACGTTTTCAAATCCTTATAGGACCGCATGAAAAAATCTTGGTATTGCCTAAATAATTTGAGGTAGGCTTTCCTCTCTTCCTTAGACATATTTTTTCCAAGATTAACATCCTCTGGGTTCTCTGGAGTCCCAATATTCACAGTTTCATGGAGGGGGCAAGAGCTACCAGTCTTCGTGTTTTGGGGTCCTTTAAAACAGTCCTTTAGATCAAACAAACTCTCTAGATTAGCTATCCCCTTTGGGATTGTGTGAGCCTTCAAATTTCTGACATCTTATCTTGTTTGTGGATTAGTTTCAGTTTTTTTCTCTCAAAACTCTTCATCATTTATGGCTAGGTCTTTGAAATTGTCTTTCTTGGTCAAGAAGTTTATGATTTGCTCGTCACCTTCAAAGACTTTCCAATTAGAAATATTGTTCGAAACCGACAGTTTTTAGAGAATCTCTACAGTGAATTGGGAAGCTTCATAATCTTCTAAAGGAGACAGTCGGGAAGCGGTTGTGGCGAAGGAGTCGACAAGAAAGTTATGTTCTCTCGAGATTGTGGTAATATTGAAAGCGTCAAAGCGCTCTATTAGCCTATGCACCTCCTATTGGTAGTTCTTAAGATGAGGCGAATTACAATGAATAGTATTCCTCACTTGTCTAACAATGATCTCAAAATCCTCGAAAACCTTCAATTCCTTGACACCCAGATCTATGGCTTTCTTTAATCCTTGCACTAGAGCTTCATACTCGGCAGTGTTGTTGGTACATTCGAATTCTAGCCTGTAGGATAGGAAATAACGTCGTCCTTTAGGATTGATAAGGATACACCATGCTCATGACCCTTCTTGTGATTTAGATCCATCAAAGAAGATGGTCCAAATCTGTGGAAGGTAATCGTCCTTTCTTCATTCTATACTGATTTCTTGCTTACCGATCTCTCGTCCTGCAAGCTAAATCGCAGGATTTTGGCAAAAGAGAGCATTCTCTATCGACGTCGGTAATTCCTCTTGAAAGATTATTTTGTAGTTTTGGGTAAGAGGAACAACAGACATTAGATAAGAAAATTCCCCTAAGTAGGAATCATAAGAGTAATTTCCCAATACCGGGAAATCGATAGACGCAGGTTCGTTTGGGGTTTCTAGGTCGGTGATCGTATGCTTCAGATATCTTTCTCTGACGATTCTGATCATGCTCTTGTATCTCTTTAGTGGTAACCAAAGGTGTGCCCAGTCCGTACTAAAATATCCATTCAGCTTCTCCGACTAGTCACGACTCAACAATAGTCTGTATGCCTCTGGGATATATACTACAATGATGTCAATTATTTTCCCGAAATTAGGATGTGTCGCTATCATGATCATTACATCTTTGAGTTCTCCCATAAATTTGACTTGGGTTATGTCCAATTGTATGACATGCTTACCAGTTTTGAAAGGGACAACACCCAGTTTATTACAAACGGCCAAGGACATTACATTAGAGGACGCCCCAGAATCTACCAAGTAATTGTGAATATTCATGTTAAAAACTTCAAACGTTAAAAGGAAAGGTGGTACAAAAGG
>SNQJ01S0089112.1:3943-16762 GCA_010110895.2 Picea sitchensis | reverse complement strand
TCATCTTGTACTTGAACATTTAAGTGGGGTAAAAGGAGGTTGCCCCCTCGAAGAGGCTTATTATCTGAAATTATCTCTGTTTCAAGGCATTGAGTACTTTTCCTGAGGTTTTTCCATGCTTTATTGATGTTTGGTTCTTAACACACCTCTACCTGGTGATGGAGGTTAAGTTGTCCCTCGTCTTGTGGAGCCCTTAATGAAGTTTAGGTGGCATTTAAGTGTTGTTGTTGGGAGATTCCATGACGGAAGTTGTTGTCAGGGCACTTATGAGTGTGGCTGACGAGGAGGCCTAGAGGAAGGCAGACTTATTTAATCTTCCTGTAGAGGTACTATCCAACTCACTTATACCAACCTCAAAAATTATTGCCTCGACACAAATGCCTCACTCTGATTTGACTAGGTCGGGGGTGAACTTGGCTATCCCTCCATCGATTGTTGTTGCTAACACTATTGCTGAGTTTTCTAGACCGAGAGTGGAAGATTACCAGGGTAGGAGGAAGGTTGCCAGTGGATGTTACTAATCTCGGTGTGATAAACCTTCCTCTGTAGTGAAGTTTTTACCTCGGAGGAAGACTGGTGTGAAAACCTAGATCCCCAACCGCTCTAGACGCAAGATGGTTTTGGGGGATGACTTAGGTTTAGAGGAGGTGGTTAGTCTGGTAGTAAGCACTTTGGTGGGTCGTTTGTATTACCATTCCTAGTTTTCTACGCCTATTACAAAGTGGGTTCGAAGGTTCTGGGTTACATTGTTGGGATATGATTCGGAGGTATCTTATCTCCCGAGAGGTTGGTTTGGCTTTAAGTTCACTTTGTCGGAGGATTCTTCAAAAATTTTAGAAAAACTCTGGATTTTTTATGAGGGGAGCTTGATGCTCAAGCACTAGAAGTTTAGTTTGGACCCTGTAAATGACTATTTTCAATACAAGCACCTATGGGTCTTTCTCCCTCGCTTGCCTTTAAATATTTGTAATGAGAAGGCCTTGACCACAATTGGTAATGCACTAGGTTGGTTCATTAAAGTTGATGAACATGTGTTGAGTGCTCTTGAAAGAAGGATGGGGAAGATCCTTGTTGCAGTGGATATTCATTCAGGTCTTTTGGAGACTATTGACATACAAAGGCGTGGTCACACTTTCTGCCAAAAGTTGGATTACATGGGTTTACCGTTTCGGCGTACTTTTTGTTGTAAAAATGGCCTCCTGAGAAGTGACTGTTGGGGTTTTTCGGAGGAGGAATCGAAAAACTCCCGAATCATGAAGGAGTATTGTTTTGATTCATCAGGTGTTGACTCTTTTTCTCAAGCCACTAACAGTACTAGTTTTATGGATCCTCCAAGTCTTGCAGTTACGGATACGGTCACAGGTAAGTTAAAAACACTTTGTCCTTCTTTTTATTTTACACTTTTGGCCTCGGAAAGGGACTCTCTAGACACCAACACTCCCTTGGTGGCTAGTTTATCACCTCCATAGCCTCCTCCCCTATCGAAGTTTAGAGAAGGTTCCTCCTCCTATGGGACTATCCCCCATCTTTCTGTGAGGGACAAGACAGAATGTATTCTGGATTTGGTGAATTCTTCCCCATTAGAGGAAAGAATAATTTATGTATCTCCTCTGGCATCTCCTCTCCTTCTGGGGGATTACGGACTATGGTTGTGATAAATCTCCTACGGCCTAGGGATGATACCAGTGAGGAGGAGAGGGATTGTTTCCTATTGTCAGGTTACAGATAGTTGGAGCCTGGTGAGTGCTCTCTGGGGGATACTCTGGAGTCCCTAATTCCACCGCACAGAGAGGTTTACAACCCGCTCTCGATTCCCACCTTTCAAGGGAAAAACGTTGTTAAGACTAGTGTTCCTGGACACATAGGGCAGTTAAAAAAGTCTGGGGGGGATCTGGGATCCAAATTCTCCTGGTCAAATGGCCTGGGTTTTGAGACCTCCCCCATTAAAACATGGAGTGCCCATAAGAAAGCTTTTGGTTCACTTCCTATTACAGTTTCCCTTCCTACTTTTGTTACTAACAACGGGGCACTTAGAGGCATGGAATCCATTGCTAGGGATAAACCATGATTTTACTTTCCCTAAAACTCATAGGAGGGGGGGGCACCTTGAAAGCGACCTCCATGCACAGATTGTTGCGTAAGACACATCCTAACATTATTTTCTTACAAGAAACTCTTGTGGATGAACATAAAGCAAGGTTGTTTATGTTATACTTTTTCCCTGGTTGGTTATCGTGTGTGGTTAGTTCTATTGAAAATTATGGTGGGTTATTGGTAACGTGGGATCCAAATAAGCCAGTTTTGGATCCTTTTCTCTGTTGTGGAGGTATTATGTTGATCGGTACTTCTTTGGAGAATAACAACCAAATTAATTTGCTCAATGTTTATGGGCCTTGTAGTGAGAGGAAAGATTTTTGGAAGTAGGTGGCCTATATAGGTTTGTTGGCTTCTAATAATTTGATTGTTTCAGTGGATTTTAATCTCACCACTAGAGCAGATGAGGTCTGGGGAGCTTTGGGACATTTGGACAAATTGGTGGGCTTCTTTAAATATTTTTTCCAGGAAAATCACTTAGTGGATTTGCTTCCAGATGTCTTGGTCCCGACATGGAGAAATGGCAGAGCAAGGGTTGACTGTATTGCAAAAAGGTTGGATCATATTTTGGTATCTGAGAATATTTTATGTCAAGTGGGCCGATTCAAATCCTGGGTGGAGTACCCATATATCTCGAATCATGCTCCGGCGGTTGCTCAATTTGAATTTCAGCAGTTTCCCTCGGTCTACCCTTTTAAACTAAATTCATCATGGTTGATGGAGGCAGAGTTTATTGAAATTGTTAAATGGGATTGGATGGATCATTTTTTTATGGTGGAATCTAACATTCAACTTAGATTTGTGTGGAAGATGAAAGTGCTAAAAAACGGGACCAAATCTAGGGCTCGACTCCAGAAGAAGTGATAAACTCTTCAGATTAGAAATGTTGGAGGAGGAGTTGCGTGCAACACTCTTATCGATTCTAAGGGTTGGGAGGGACTCGACACCCGACTATCACATTAAAAATTTGGAGGCATAACATAATTCTTTACTTCTCCTTGATGAAGAAATCTGGAGAAAGAGGAGCAGAGAAACATGGTTGAAAAGCGGTGATCAGAATACAAGGTTTTTTCATAATTTTTCTAGTGCTAGAAGGAATAAAAAACATATTTGGGAGATTATGGATGAGGATGGTCAATATCACAGGGGGGAAGAGGATGGTCAATATCACGGGGGGGAAGAGGATCTTAAAAGAGAAGCTATTAGACATTTCAAAGGCTTGTTTGAACTCGGCGATCCCCCCTCCACTGCGGATCAAGCTTATACTGCCAGTCTCTTTCCTCGTTTTGTAAATGAGGAGGATAATTCTCTCTTTGATCGTCCATGCACAAAGTCGAAGATTTGGGAGGTCCTAAAACACTTTTCCAAAGATAAAATTCCATGCCTTGATGGTTGGACGATTGATTTTTTTACCCAGTTCTTCAAATTGCTTGGTGATGATCTATTGGAGCTTGTGGAGGATTCTAGAATCAGAGGAAAGATCCAAAGCTCCTTAAAATCTACTTTTCTGTCACTGATTCCAAAGGAAAATAAGCCTACGACCTTTGGAGACTACAGACCCATCGCGTTATGCAATTTATTTTACAAATTGATAGCAAAGGTGATGGCAAACAAATTAAATCCTATTCTCTCGAGGTCGTTGTCGAGTGAATAACTTGGTTTCTTAAAAGGGAGGCAGATTTTGGACGCTACAGGTACGACACAAGAATGTCTACACAGTATAAAAATGAAAAAGATTAAGGCTCTAATATTAAAGCTGGACTTAAAGAAAGCTTATGACTGTGTAAATTGGGATTTCCTAAGATTGATTCTGATACAAACGGGGTTCAGTTTGTCCACTATAAATTAGATCATGAGTTTTGTTGTCAATTCTTCTTTTGTTGTTCTTATAAACGGAGAGGCATATTCTTTCTTTCGGATTGATCATGATCTAAGGCAAGGTTTTTCGTTGCCGCCTTTGCTTTTCATTTTTTTTATGGAAAGTTTTAGTCTGTTACTGAAAAAAGGCCAGAATGAGGGAAGTTTGTCGAGGGTGAAGGTTTCCAAGATTGTTAAAGTTCTCCATTTTTATTTTTTTTGGACGATATCCTCATCATGACAAAGGCCTCTCTAGAGGAGTGGTTGGAGATAAATAATCTTCTGAAGTTGTTTTGTGGTGCCTCAGGATTGAAAGTAAATTTGTGCAAATCTACTTTGCATCATTTGGGTATTCAAGGGGAGTTACTGGATAAGTTTAAAGAATCCTTTACCTTTAATTTTGTCGATCTGGCGAGGGATTTAGATGTTTGGGATACTTTTTAAACGCGGAAAAACTAAAGTTTGATGACTGGAGATGGCTCCTATCAAAATTCGAATACATGATTAGACATTGGTGTAATAGGTGGTTATCCCTTGGGGGTCGTTGCATTCTTGTAAAAGCGGTGCTGGAATCACAATTTGTATATTGGATGCCTCTTGCGGCGGTCCCTAATTTTGTGCTAAATAAAATTCATCATTTTCTCTATGATTTCTTATGGTCGAGAGGTAGTTTGGATCACCATTTCCATCTCTGCAGCTAGGAGGTGATTGCAAAACCAAAATCTTTCGATGGTTGGGGGCTTAGAAATATTTTCCATTTTAACCAAGCATTGGTTGCAAACTATTTGTGGCATGTTTTGAAAAAGCAAGGGATTTGTCATAGGGTGATAAAGGATAAATACCTACCCTATATTTCTATCTCAACCTGGCTCAGATCGGCCTCGACAGTCCAGCCACTGGCCTCGCAGACAGGGATGATTTTAAGGATGGAAATTTATTTTAAAATGTAGAAACCTTGGCGAATCTTACTAATTCTTCATATGTCAACTATAAATGTTTGGCGATATTTTTGTAAAAATATTCAAATTTCTAACTATTTTATATAGTTTTTATAAAATTTTGGTGATTTTTAAGGTAAAATAATTTTATCCTATAGAATTTGGGCGAATCATTTTTAAAATAGTGAATCTCATTTTCGGAAAAACCATGGAAAATTAGCCCATGAGCGAAATTTAGCCCCTAAAATCATCCTTGCTCGCAAACTTGGAAAAACCTACTAAAGTCTCTTCCTCTTATCACACATTGGTGAAGTTGGAATCCTAGAAATGGGCATTTAGTTTAATTGGCCAAGACAAGATTCTAGGTATCGAAAACTCATCATTTCTCTTGCAGGATCTCTTATTGGCTCTAAAAAATAAGAATATCATGTATCTCTATCAAGCCAAGACTCATAATTCGAAGGGGTTCTTTACTTCTCACTGGAAAAGTAGTTCATATTTGGGCCTTTTAGGTGTTCTAGCTATTGAATGGAGCTCCTTTTACAAGGTTTTAATTGGATCGAGGGTTCAAATCCAACAAAGAGAAGACGATCTAATCTAGACTGGTGGAGACAACTTAGGATTACTATTTGTTAAAAATGTTTATAATTCTTTACAGAAAAAAAAATTTGGCAGCAGCAGTATGTTGGTTGGAGGAGGCATTTATGGTCTTGGGATATTTCTTTAAATATTAGACTTTTCACATGGCTTGCAGTGGAGGACAAAATTCTAACTTGGGAAAACCTTATCAAAAAAGGTTGGGAAGGACCAAGCCTCTGTCCGTTGTTCTCTAGGGAATCTAAGTTTGTCTTGCACTTGTTTGTCAAGTGCTCTTGTACTCTACAGGTGTGGCAGAAGTTATACTCTGCTCTTCATATAAGCTCATCTTGGGAAGGTGACAAATTATCAAATTGGTATGCTAGTTGGACTAAAAAAGAGTGGGCATTCAATACCTTTCCCTCCTTGGCCTGTTGGTTCATTTGGCTGGAACGAAACAAAAAAATCTTTGAAAATTGTAATCCTTCCATTCAAACGGTGGTTCTTAAAACTTTGGGAATGCTAGAAACCTCTGATGGTGTGGGGTATCAGAAAGGGAAGGGTCTTAGGATATTAAAGATTCATGTCTTTACTCTGCCTAATGTGGGATGGTTTGATGGTGTGGCTCAAGAAAATGGGAATATGAGTGGGGCAGGAGGTGTTATAAAAATCACTGAGGACACTAGCTTCAAATGGATTTTTAATTGTGGCCCTGGTACAAATTCAAGGGCTGAACTTTTAGGTGTTTGGGTGACCTTAACTTTGGCAATCCAACTAGGTCTAGATCAGCTACAAGTATTTGGAGATTCAAAAATTGTAATTGAGTGGCTAAATTGCAAGGAAAATTTAAATGTTACCTCTCTAATGGGATGGAAGGACGGGATCAGGGATTTAATCAAATCTTTCAGTACCATCAGGTTTGAACTTTTATTCAGAGAATAGAATGTGGAGGCGGATGCTCTCTCCAAAAAATCACTCTAGGCTCCTAAAGGGAAGGTCAAATACAACAAATGGATTGAAGGACATGATGGCCCCTCACACTATTTACGTCTCTATTAATGTCCGGCTCTTCTTATTTTTGGAGACATTTTTTTTTATTTTTGAAGATTGTATTTCCTTAGTAAATTGTTGCGGTAAATTTCTGTGTAGTACTCATAGGATGCTATCTTGTATGATGTGGAAGCTCTTTAGTTTGGACATGGTCCTTTAGCTCTTGTATAGATGAATGTATCCCTCTTTTTTTAAGGATCACCTTTCGGTGTGGTTTGGAGCTTTTGGTTGGTTACTTTGTCTATGTACATGTACTTGAAAACATTATATATTCTAATATATTGAGAAATTTTCTGTTGGAAAAAAGCTCATAATAACCAATTTTGGTTATAGACATTTTTGTATAAAAGCAAAGGACTCAATGTAAAATGGGGGGACTTTTCTGTGGAAAAAGGACCATAGAAATTTTAATGAAAAATATTCTTAGAACCTGAGAGATTCATAATTTTGGTTGTTTTAGATTGTGTTTTTCTTGTTTTCATGTTGTCTCTTATTTCATAATCTTTCTTTCAAGTTTGTATCTGATGTTATAAATGTGGTAAATTTTGTACAACCACCACGACTACAAATTTAAGAAGGAATTATAAAATATTACAGTTTTCCTTAATGATATTGTAAGTATTTTTGGACCTGTATCTTTTTCATTAATCCCTGTGAAAAGTAATGAATTATTCATTTATATTCATTAAATATTTTTCTTAACTCAAATGCATTTTTTTTTTTGCTATTGAGATAGAAATAAGATTTATTCATACAGAATACCATTTTTCTACCTTGATTTTGTTATCTCATATTCTTCTCATTACTCTTTAAATTATAAATTATCTAAAATATAGAAGTTATGCCTCTCAAGATCTATTCATTTGATTAATTAAGTTTCAAAGGTTATTATTCCATGTGAAATGATAAAAACTCTACTTAGGACAGACTTAAGAAAACTAAAAAAAAAATCAATCTAAACAAACTTGAATTGGATGCCTTGGCATAGTTTCCTAGCTAGAAACATCTCAGGGATTACAACAGATAGGATTTGTGATACATGTTTTAATGATAAGGTAATTGAACCCTTATACAAAGGCTCAGAGACGAGTCTTATCTCTACCATTTTTAATGTTAATGAAATTGAAAGTCATAAATGGTGTTTCAAACACATATTTCACATAGACATTAAGGTGTGCTATGTTTTGTTGAACTATAAGTTGTTAAATGTATTGATAAATCTATATGAACTTCGTCCTATGTTTTCCACCAATGATGGACCTAATGAACATAGAAATATAATGTAAGATAATTCTAATGAAATACTTTTGGAGGATGGGATAATATTCATGATCCATGACTTATTTCCACACAAGGGGGAGGATATACCCAAGGATGATGATGATAGTATCTATGATACAGGCCTTATTGATAATGTAACTAAACCCTTATACAAAGGCTCAAAGACAAATCTTCTCTCTACCATTTTATTGTTGATGAACTTGAAGGTCATAAATGGCATTTTAAACACATTTCATATAGATATTGAGGTGCGCTATTTTTTATAGAACTTTAAGTTGTTAAATGCTTTGATTCATTTTAATAAGGATTTATTTGATAGTATTAGAGCCATTAATTTGTGTTTTTTAATATTTTTAAGTTATATTATCCTACCAAAATCAAAAAATTTCCTCACACATACTAATAAGAGTTTTCTCTTTCGAGAGATTAATGGATGGGCTATAAACAAATGTATGTATGTCTAAATGACTATGTCCTATACTATGAAGATGAGAATACAAAAAATAAGGAATTAATTGGTTGAGGAACTAGAAGACATCAAAAGGATCATGTGACAAAGAAAGTGCCTCATAAGTTTTCCCATCATATTCCCATAGTTCCACATTTCTAGTAATTATTGAGGTGTAAGAATCAGCAATAATGTAGAGATTATGATACTAGAACTAAATTCAATATGATCTTAAGTGAACTTCCATGGATGGTTATGAAAGGAGGGACATTGAGGAAAGACAACCCATTCAATTCCCACTACGTCCTGAATCACTAATTCAAAAACCTTATAGTAACACTAGTTCTTCACATGTTGGGGACACCCAACATGTGTGGTCTACAGTAGTTAGGTTCTTAACGCTAGTAGGAAGGACTCTCTCTCTCTCTCTCTCTCTCTCTCTCTCTCTCTCNCTCTTATATTTGGGTTGGTTCCCAGTACTTCAACGGTACTTCAGCAGTCTGGTCATAGGCCTAGATTACCCTCTCTTTGGGTTGGTTCATTTCAATAAGAACTAGGCCTCTCCCCAGCCATGGAAACAAATAGGATAGAAATACCCAATAAATATTCAAAATGCCTAAAGGGTATATTATGGTGGCAAGCATTCGAACTAAGAAATCACTCAATTAAATAACGAAGAGGGAGGAAGAACGAATTGATGTGATTCGATGTGAGGAAGGAGTGAATCTGTTTCCCTCACTTTGTTTGGGAAAGTAACAAAGCTTGACCTTAAGGGAGAGGAAGGTGGATCAAAATATGGTACATTTTAGCCCACCAAAGTCGCTAGTAAGCCCAACCTTTATCTAAGGAAATGCCTTTACTATGAGGGAAGACATTTAACGAGGCAACGATACAAAGGTTGGTATGGATGATTTCTTACAGGACACCTAAGCCATGGAGGGAATTTTTTTGCATGCATTCCATCAAAATGAACTAGGGGATGATGTTGATATCGTCGATACCTTCTTCAGAAGCCTGAAATATGCTTCCATCACCCCTCTCTTTGGACATGGGTCAAGGTCTACCCAACTAGGGACAACAATGTTGTTATACAACTTGAAAGAAATGTACGGTATGTCATACACGTGTTTCTCAACACTTTTGAGGTAACTAACCATTAAGTCCCCTAATTTTTTAAGGAATATTATCACATAGTGAAGGAAGAAAATGGTTGATTTTATGCATGTTAACGACAATGTACATTTCTATTTCCCACTAATTGCAGGTTACTCAAAGATGAGGTATTTCCGAGAGATAATTAATTTCCCAATAGTTGCGCAGAAGCAAAGAAAATGTTGAAAATAATGGATGTTGAGTACATAGCATACCACACATTTCTGAATGATTGTATTCTATACATAAGCAAATATGCAAACAAAGAGATGTGTCCATAATGTGTCCATGGAAAGTACCATAAATAAACAAACAAGGGTAAGGCACATGATCCTCCTCATAATATATTAATGCACATGCCTATAATTCCAAGGATTCAAAGGCTCTTTCATTGCAAACAGTTAGTCAAGTTTCAAGGGTGGCATGCCTCACATAGAAGTGAGCCAAGAGTTATGCAAATCCCAGTAGATTCAATAGACATGAAGCATATAGAGGATACATGGCCCAATAAATTCAAGGATGAAGTATAGAACCTATGATTGAGCATATCCATGGATGGAGTTAACCTGTATTCCCTCCAAAACACCAACTATTCTATTTTTCCAGTGTTAGTGATCAATAACAATATCCCCCCATGGTTGTCTGTGAATAATGCACATCTTATGATGGCTATTATAGTCATGGGTAGAAGAAAAGTGAAGAGAATGGATGTCTACCTCTAACCATTGATCAATGAATTTAAGAAATTATGGGAGGGAAACATGTATATAATGTGTCAAGACCCATCCCAATGGATAGGTATTTTACATTATATGACATATGTGTGTACACCACACACAATTATCCAGGACTAGGAATTTCCTATGGTAAGCATGTTGATTGATTTGTATATATCTGTAATGTTATTTGGAATACTTAGTTTGGTGCAACTATCTTTTTAACATGACTAATGTGATTTGTATACAATAACATCGTGGATCTTGGAACAAAAGGGTATCATGGATGTAAATGTTGTGGACCTTCTATAAAGGCTAGGTGGTCCAACCACCTATGAAAGTTAGTGTATGATTGCTTGAGGGTATTCCTCCCAAAAGACCACCCTTATAAAAGAGTTGCATATGCTTTCAATGGTAAACCAAAGAGAACTCAGAAACCTGAAATAATGACAGTGACATATTGGATTAGGGCATATGATATAGAGAATGAGAAAGAAATGACATAATTTTTTTATTCAAATGGGGAACCTATGTTCGATGATCGTGAATTTTTTTACACCTATGTTGAAAAAATGCCCATTGAGATGAAAAGGAAATATGTATTTTATGATCTTCCATATTGGGAGAATATTAAGATTGCCCACTTACTATATCCCATGCATATATTCAAAAATATTTCATATTCTTTATGGAGGCACATATAATCGAATAAAAGAAACACATTGGATGTTAGGAGAGATATTATTGATTCAAATACTAAAAAGAGATGTTGACCATGAAAATAAAGTAGAGGAGAGGCTAGTCCCTCTTGGTCTTTTAAAGAAGTTGATGTCCCATGGATTTTGAAGAAATATGATCTTTCTATGGCGAAGGATGTTATATTGGGTGTGAAGGCACCTTCTTTATATAGGTCGACTCTACAACATTGCTTCACTGTAGAAGGGAATTTTGGGGGGTTGAAATCACATGACCATTGAACTTTCTAAGGGTATGTTTGTCGAATATATGATTCTTCTTCTATAGTGTTGGTAAAAATATGTTATGCACTCACAGTTTTATGGCAATTAATGATGTGTTTCTGTATTTTGTAGTGCCATTATCCCTTGCTTGTGCATGGTTGTGTTAACCATGACTTCCCCAAGACCTGGGACATGCCATATCAAACTTGTTTGCATTTGTATGTTGGATCGCATCAAAGGATATTCATATGGCTAGCATTACATGGTGGCATCGAGAGATAGTTGAGATTGGTTGTATGTTTGAGAAGGAACTGCCCAAAAGTTTTATGGATTTGCAAGTCCATCTTCTAATTCAACTACCTAATGAGTTTGAATTATTTGGGACATTCTTATGTCATCAGATGTTCTTCTTAGACAGGTACATGAAAAAATTGAATGGGTTTGTTTGACAAGGGAAAAACTAGAGGGCTCTATGGCAGAGCGGTACATAGTATACGAGTCATTCTATTATGCCAGTGAGTACATCAAGCAAATTGACAATGCACCAGGGGTAGTGGTTTGGTACAACCAATAGGATGAGGACAAAAGGGAAGGGGAGATACTCCAAATAAATGGAAAATGTGCTTGATAAAGAGTAATTCACTTATATTTTTCAAATTTTTACAGAGAAACTGTTCACATTAAAGTTGATAATATAAATATTTGATCTCGTTCTATTTGTTTTGAATTTTTGTATATATCAACGAATTTAGAAATTGATGTCATCAATAAATTCATTCTTTACAACACTAAAGAAACATGACCATGGGTCGTGTTGTATGAAAAGAAAAGAAGAAAATGGGACAGTGACAAGAAATCATTCAAATAGTCATATGCCAAGAAAATAGTCAAGAAAATATGCCAAAAATATGTCCCAAAAGTTGGGTGGCTGACCAGATAAAGGAGAAATATGGTGTGTCTAGTCATGACCCATGTGGAGAAGAGATGAATGCACTAAACATAGGGATCATGTGCAACAACTATGTAATAACCTCTCTATGTACCACATTCAATTTATAATATTGCACATTTGAATTGTAACATGTATTATGTTTTTATTAATGCTCGAGTTATTAGACACATGACACCATCCTTTGTTCGCATTTTTACAGGTGCATTTATTCCCATCTATGTGGGCATATGGACATCATTTTCGCACTAAGGATACCAATGATGGATACATCACACAAGATTCTGGAGTGGAGGTTGAGTTTGACCAATCTAGTCGTGCTAGCTACCGTGATCAAAACCTAATAGAGGGGAAGTTAGGTTACATTAGAAAGAGTTTGACCAATCTAGTTGTGTTAGATACCATGATCAAAACCTAATAGAGGGGAAGTTAGGTTACATTAGAAAGATACAAGGGATCATGCAAGTGGACTTCTCATCTTTTCAATGTGTTATTTTTAGTTGCAAGTGGTGAGATACCTTCGACTGGAGAAATGTAAAGGATCATGTGCAGCAACTATGTAATAACCTCTCTATGTACCACGTTTAATTTATAATATTGCACATTTGAATTCTAACATTTATTATGTTTTTATTAATGCTCAGGTTATTAGACATATGACACCATCCTTTGTTCGCATTTTTACAGGTGCATTTATTCCCATCTATGTGGGCATATGGACATCATTTCCACACTATGGATGTCAATGATGGACACATCACACAAGATTATAGAGTGGACATTGAGTTTGACCAATCTA